>QEPC01003635.1:3627500-3668981 GCA_003113815.1 Sphenodon punctatus | reverse complement strand
GGGGGGGGGGGAGTGGCAAAGGGCAGTGGCAGGGAAGCGGCTGGCCTAGCGGCATGCTGTTAGCTCTCCAACAGCGCGCCGCCAGCCATGTTGAGCATGTGAGGCAGGGAGCAGCACGCATGCATGCTGGTCCCTGCCTCAGGCACCTGACCCAAGACATCTCGCCAGGGAGCTTTCAGCAAGTGCCAAGGTGAGAGCTTTCCTTGCGTCCATTGAGCACAATGGAAAGGCTAGCCCCTCCCTCCACAGCATGTCCTATACGTGCTGTGGACTGAGGAGCTCAGCCGCCCAAATCACGTTTTCAATAGAAAACGCTGTTTGTGCTTAGCCTTTTTGTCCCTTCTGGGATCCACTCCTCAGGAGTGGATCCCGGAAGTGAGAAGTTGAACTGACAGCACCGCAGCAGCAGCCAGAGCAAAGTCAGAGCCTGGCTGCTGCGGCGGGCACTGTCAGAAGTGCGACGGTGACACCGTTTTTTAAAAAAAAGGGGCGGCAGCAGGCCCTCAGCGCTTGTGGGGCAGTGCCCCAAACGTCCTGGGGGGCCATCCGCCACTGTTCCATATGGTGATGGCATCCTGCTTCCCCACGGGGATGGGAGACCACATCACTGTGCTCTGTTTCTTCAGTCATAGCTTAAACAGGTGGGTGGCTGTTTAGCTAAGATTGGCTGCACTCGCACCATACATGAGCAGCTTTTGGCCACTATTGGTCATGTGTCCTTACACGACTGGTTGTGTGCAGAGCATGAGTTGCTCTTGGCTGTTATTGGTTACAGTCTGGGCAATTGGTTGAGAAAGTTTTTACAAAGCTTATGCTTGTGTGTTGCTACATCAGCACTGTCAATCCAGGTGACACTATTAAACTGTGTAGCAGCGGGGGTCTCCCAGGGCCACCCATGGTGCTGGGGTGTCACTCTGGGGAATTAGCACCCCCCTACTACGCCGTTTCAGCCCAGGCCTCAGCTGAAAACCCCTCTGAGACACAGGGGGGGCGGTACCCTCTTCTAGGACACGACACAACACACAGTCCAGAGGGTATTAGTCCACAGTCCTTTATTAGACTCTGTGTCCAATGTACCTGGGGCTGCCAGCCACCCTGCAGGCCCCAATCAGTCAGACTCTCCAGACTCAGGAGCAACACAGACCATCAGCCCCCAAAGTCCATCTAGCCAGGCCTCTAAGCCCCCAGGCTCTGGCCAAGCCTTCCACAGGCAGGAGGCTCCCTCCTGGGCACAGCCTCCCTCACTTGCCTGGGGTTCCTCTGGTTCTCCAGCCTTCAGCGCCTTGGATAAGTGTAGAGCAAGTCAGCTTCTTTAGAAAGATGTTGCTCCTTTGGCTCTCGGGCAGAAACTCCCTCCTCCCTGCTTTGGCTCTCCTTATATCCCAGCAGAGTGGGCGTGGCCAGGCTTCTACTCCTCAGTCTTAAAGGGCCAGTGTCCTTCCCACTCTGTCCCTGGAGTTAGCCTGTTCTCCCCACAGGCTTATCGTAGTTATGGGCTGGCTCTCCCAGGCCCATGTGCATGTGCCCAGCCCTCTGGCTGGCCCACACAGCTCCCTTCTTAAAGGGGCAGCAGCCTCACAGGACTGCTCCCTGCTACAAACTGTCTAGACATTTCTGTCAAAAGCACGTTAGTGCACAAGCCAACTCATCTAAAAACGCTACTGATGTTAGCACCACTAAAGCACATAATTTTTAAATTGGGGTTGTGGGGAACAACTGAATGTTAAGAAATGGGCAGGTGGGGATCTGTAAGGCAGTGAAGCTCACTGTGCTCAGAATGTATGTGGAAGCAGAGCTACCCATTGCTTAAAAGCTACTTTTCTATTTTCTTATCTTTTGATAACAAGCACGAGGGGTTATAATGCCATAAGGATCTGAACATGCTTTTATCTAAGGTTTATCACACACACACACACACACACACACACACACACACACACACACAGAGGAGTGTGTACACATGTGGATTACATTTACATGGAGGCTGTTAGCAGAAATGTTTTTTCCTCTTATGTGTGTGTATGCATTGAGTGATGCTGCACATCTGTGGAATTGCTTAGCTGCTAATGAAGCTAACGTAACACAAAACTTCTCATGTCATTGTGACTTTGTTTTGCCAGCTTGGATATTATGCTTCAATTGTTCCTAAAGACAAATTTCAGCTGCAAGCTGTTTCCCTTGTAAGAAGCAGAACTGTATTGCTGCAGCTACTCGGGACATCTGCATAGCCTTAATGACTTATTTAGCATCAATATAGCATTTAGAGCAAAGGACTTAGTCCAGATCACTGGAGACAAAGATAGTTGGGAAATGAGATTAGGGCTTAAGACACAAACAATAGCCCAGATCCTGAGAGATGCTGTGAATCCACAGTTTCCATTGACTTCCTAAGGAGTAGCACATGCTCACTTCTTCTCCTGATCCAGCTTGATAATAGCAATAATAGTTTTGAAATCTGGACCTGTTTAACTGTGTTAAACTGAGACTGCTTTATATTGGTGGTGGATGTAAAAAACAAGAGTCAGTCAGAGACAGCTGAGGAACCTAATTCCTATTTGTGCCTTTTAAAATCTCTACCAAATCAAATAGAGTAACAACTTAAGAGCCAAATTCTGCAGAGACCTACCAAACTGTTACAATCAGTGCGTCTGTGCTTGTTTCAGAGTGGCGATTAGCCCTTTGAAATGGACACCTGCAATTGCAGCACAATGCATTGCTGCGAGAATGTTCATCTAGGAACAAAATAATTGCCACAGAATGGAACTGGCACCCACCAGTGACAGTGTATTATAGAGCCACCAGCAGATTCAGCTGACCAATACAGAGGGCCGGCTGTAGGAGTTGCGGGGCTCAGGGTGAAGATAAAATGTGGGGTCCCTGGTGGCCCCACCCCTTGGGGGCAACCTCTAGAGTGCCTTGAAGGTGGTCATGTTTGGGTTCCCACCAGGAGTGGTTTCCACCACAACCTGTCCTAGTGAAAAGAGAGGCCACTGTGGGGCCCTCAGAAAGAGCGGGGCCCAGGGCAGCCACCCCAGGTTGCCCTGTCGTAAGGCCGGCCCTGCCCATGTATAACAAACCAAACTTGTTTGTTACACTAGCTTTTCTAGTTTATGAGATACACCACCAGTGAGGTCAAAATTCCTTGCAGAGTAATTATACCTTGCTCTAAGCAAGTAAATACTGGAGATCTAACACTAGAATAGGCTACTTGGAGTTGTGCACTTCAGGAACTTGTCAGGAATTAACAAAATATACTTTTGTGCCCTGATCCTCTTTTGTTAAGCCCTTGTGCAGTGGGGAGCCAGCATAAGGCAAGCAGAACCCATTGGATGAGAAAAGCTGCAGGAAGTCGTGCTCTTTCTATCTCATCTCGATCCTTCAGCGGCATCAGCACAAATGTCCAGAACAAGTTGCAGGAGGCAGAGGCAGTTCCTTCTTGAGGACTGTCGAGTGACACCCTGTCTGCTGCGGCAGAGACTGCAGGATGAGGATGGGAAGGGAATGCTAGCAGCACTAGTGCTGCTAACTGAATGAGCTGATTTGGAGGAGGGGAAGCTTTACAAGGCAGTTGGCTCTGCCCATCCAGACCATGCTCAGTGACTCTCAGGGGAGGGGCAAGAAGAGGGGTTGTGAAGACTGTGGATAGGCGCCTATAAAGGAATCTAGATAATTAGAGCACTTTGGGAGCACTGAATTATACCAGTCAGTGACTGCAAAGACCAGTCCTGCCTGGGGTGGGGCTCTTTCTCTGCTCTGCCTTAGTGCTTTCTCCTCGGTTGCCATTAATAGAGGGAGCCTGGAGCAGAGACAATGAGTATTAATAAATGAGATGGTAGCCCACACACACTCAGGTTGGTGTCAACCTGCATGATTATTAGGCATTTGTCTCCACCAGTCACGTGGCCATGACCCCATGGACACATCGTCCCCAATCACGGCAGGGTCCTGGAGCATGTGGAACCCACCATGTGGCAAATGCAGGTTAATGTGCACCCACATGTCCGCATCCCATCAGTTAGGGTGAGTGCCGGTCCACCAGCACAGAAGAGTTGCAGGTGAAGAGTGTTCCGAGGAGCAACCACTTCTTCCCCCCTCTCTTCACTCTCGCTCTCACTGGCAGGAATGTAACATCTGCCTAAAAAGTCCAGCATGCCATTTTCAAACATGCATTCTCCCAGTTCTTCCTGGTTGGAAGTATGTGCCCAACACTGGCTGTTTCCCAGCTGTTTCATTCTACATAACGACTTGTGGAGGCTTATCATCACCAGGGCCATGGCTAGTATCAACAGCCAGACAACAACCAGAACTGCTACCTTCACTCTTCAATCACAGTCACTTGCTGCCTACAGATCTGCCTGCCAACGTCGAATTCCCTGGACTGAGGAAGAGACTAGGCCTGAAATGAGCAGTTACAGAAAATGCGGTTTCCATCAGAAACAGGTCATTTGCCTTCATTCACGTAGTGAGGAAACTTCCTGGCTTTTTGCTATTTTTCACTATTTATTTATGGCAGCCTGCGCCACACCATGTCACACTGCCTGGTCATGCCTTGCTGCCTGCCTTAGATTGTGCCAACTTACAGCACTTAAAAGAGCCATGAATTGATGGAAATACCGGAAGTTGATGACAATGCCAGAAAATTACAAAAATGCTAGAAAAACACAGGCACCGATCTAGCAATAGTAGAAGCACAGAACCCATTAATATTGAGGAAATACCAGTGAACAGTTGCAAGTGCTTCTGAAAGATAGGTATTATGGAAGCATCTGCTCTCACATAGCACTAGAAGAGACCAAGGTCTTTATTGCTCTATGGGGGGCACGCAGAAGCAAGTGCTACAGGAATGAGGCAGTGTTCCAGGAGATCTCAGCACAAATGGTGCTGCAGGGCTATGACTGGGACAAGAACCAGTGCCGGCAGTAGGCAAAGACTTGGGGCACAGGTATAGGGAGGTTTGGGACAACCATTTTGCCTCCACTCGTGGGAGGCAAACAAAACCCTATCACGATCTCCTTGACTGGTTCCTCTGCATGAATGGAGTCAGCGTTGCATGCCGCCTGTATGGATGCGGCTTCACCAGGGGCTAAGAGCAGGTGGTTATGGCTACCCTACTGCCCACTTCCACTGCAACTGCTCCTGCTCCCCCCACAGAAGCCATGACTGCAAGCAGACATCCCTTCATGCCCATGTCCACACCACAGGTCAGCATAGCAGCTGCATAGGCCAGGTACTCATTCCTGCTTCCCTATGGACAGGCAGAGAGCTGAAAATTGTGTGTGTGTGTGTGTGTGTGTGTGTGTGTGAGCGCGCGCACCTGAATTACTGGGGTGTACTTAACTAATTACTTTCTTTGTTGCCTTGCTATTGGTCTGACAGAACCTACTGCCACAAGCATCCAGCAGAAGCAGGATGTGCGGGTCTACAGTCAGCAGCGCAGGGCGGATTTGGCAAAGGCGCTGCTTGGAGAATTCACATGGGTGGGTGGACAAGATCTGTGACACCATTAACAGCATGGCCAGGGAGTATAGGCGGCTGGTGCAGCAGAACGCCACAGAACACAAGGCCTTTGCTGCCGATGCCTGCCTGGATTGCCAATGGGAGAACAGGCACTGGGCTAGTCTCTGGCAGCAGTTTGAGTGGTTGGACAGTGTGATCAAAAAGGTGAGCAAGGAGATGAGTGAGATGTGGGTAAGACGCAAAGCAGCCTGACCTAGTCCATTCAGCTCCAGAGCTCCCTGATCAAGCATGTTGCTGCTGTGACTGCGAGCACTGTTACTCAGGAGCAGACTTTTCCTAATCCCCATCAGCAGTTCATGCCCAGCTACATGGAATCTGCCCACCCACACTAGTTCCCCCAGTGATCCACTCCCCACGGAAAGCACCCAAATTCTCTCTGCACTATGCTTATGCTAGGGAACCCTTCCTGGTCCAGGCACACCTCCCCCCCAGCCCCCAATCATTCCTGCATACCTCTCTTGTTCAATGTGTACATGCAGCCCTTAGGGGAGATCGTGAGAGGGTTCGGACTTCAGTATCATCAATGTGTTAATGACACTCAGCTATACCTCTTGTTTTCATCTGAGCTACCTGTAGGCAGGAGGGGGGTAGTATACAAATGTTGGCATAAATAAATAAATGCCTCCCAGGAACACTCCTCACAGTAATATCCACGGGTGGAGGATTGTGAAAATGCCCTATACCAGTCTTGCCACGCAAACTAGCATGTCCAGCTGCCCCAAGAGGAACAGGCACAAGAACATAAGTAGTGCCATACTGTGTCAGACCAATGGTCCATCGAGCCCAGCACCTGCCTCTGACAGTGGCCAATCTCAGTTGCTTGAAGGAAGTACCCAACAGGTCACCACGGTGCAATCCATTCCCTGTTGTTCACTCCCAGCAGTAAGAGGTTACATTCTCCAGACCTTGCTAATAGCTGCTAATGCACCGTTCCTTCAGAAACTGGTCCAACCCTTTCTTCTGGCAACAAATTCCACAACTTAATTGTGCACTGAGTGAAAAAACACTTCTTTTTATTTGTTTTAAGTCTGCTACCCATTAGTTTACTATTGGAGAGGGTAAATAACCGTTCCCTATTAACTTGTTCCACACCACTCATGATTTTATAAACTTCTATTATATCCCTTCTCTGTCGTCTCTTCTCCAAGTGGAAGAGCCCCAACCTATCCAGTCTCTCTTCACAGGGCAGCAGTTCCATACCCCTTATCATTTTTGTTACCCTTCTCTGTAACCTTTTCTATTTCAGCTACGTCTTTTTTGAGATGAGGTGACCAGAACTGCACTCGTCTCAGCGCTTACCCAATACCTGGCTGCTGAGGGACTGGATGAGGGCGAGTTGACTGAAGCTGATTCCTGACAAGACTGAAGGAAGGAAGGATGGATGGATGGATGGATAGATAGATATTAAAGTTACTTAGCCAAGGCCATCGTAACAAATAAAACATAACAAAACAAAATCACAATCAATACAAATATGTACTTAAATCTGCCATTATACACATTTAAAATTACATCCTCAAAATCATAAAAATCATTCAAGGCAAGCGAGATTCTCCCACTACAGAATTCTTTATAAACAAAGAATAACCATGCAGGTCTCACCAAACCCTCTATAGAGGTCACAGCTGGGTCAGTTTGAATTTTAATACCAGGTTGAGAAACTTGGCTACCATGAGTGAAACATCTTTGGCCAGATCCCTTAATAGAAAGACTTCGGTTTGACTAGAGGATAAATTTCCTCTTGCCCCCAAACAGGGGACAATATACTTTTGCCTCCAAGATGTATAAACAGGGCAATCCACAAGAATGTGTATCATTACAGTATACCCTGTAAGTTTTGGGAAGAATTAAAATCCAGAATTAAAGACGAGGAAACTCAATTTATGAGAGAATGTATTACTGGACAAGGGGTGTCTTATTTTTATGGGAATTTAATGACACCAGTAGAGGGGGCGGCCTATTTAGCTAATACTGAGTTGGATTAAACCAGGGTGGCTCTTACATTAGCACGGTTCAATGTTTTCCCTCTGCTTATACATCAGGGTGGATGAAAGAGATCCCTCGTAAGGTAAGGACAAGACTGAAGTGATGATGGTTGGGAGTGACGGGGAGGGAATTTGGACACCTGTCATTGATGGGGTCCATCCCCCTCTGGTCACTCAAGTTTGTAGCCTTGGAGTGCTTTTAGATCCCTCTCTGCACCTGGAATATCAGGTGGCAGCGGTGGACAGGAGAGCTTTTCACCAACTCCATCTGGTGAGGAGGTCGAGGCTTTTTCTTTTTGATTTTGATCTGGCCACTGTCATCCATGCTTTCATCATCTCGAGGCTAGATTACTGCAACGCGCTCTACGTGGGGCTGTTTGGAAACTGCAGTTGGTGCAGAATGCGACAGTCACCTCCTTTTGAGGACGGGTTGTTGGAAGCACATTACACCAGTGGTCCAAAGTCTGCACTTTCTGCCTATAGCATCGTGGGCACAATTAAAGGTGCTAGTTTTGACCTTTAAAGCCCTAAACAGTCTGGGTCCCAGGTATCTGAAAGACCACCTGTCCTACTATGTCCCATTGTGTCCCCTACAGTTGGCCAGGGACACCCTCTTGCAGGTTCCGTCTGTTACCCTTGTCCGTGGGGCAGGGGTGTGCAAGAGGGCGTTCTCAGTTGCTTCCCCAGTTTTATGAAATTCCCTTCCCTAGGAGGTTTTGGAGGCAGTGTAAAAAATAATAATAATTTGAAAGAGCATTTGGCAGGTGGGGATAAGATTTGCTTGGGTTACTGGGTAGGGTTGTGGGGTGGGTGGGAGTTTTGAGGGGACAGAGGGAGTGTTTTATTGTATTAATTTTATTGTTTGTAGGAGTTGTAAGCACCTGAGCCTCTGTGGGAAGGGCAGCATATAAATTTGAAAATAAGTAAAATAAATAAATGTCATTTGTAGTCTCTTCATGCACTTTGGATTCCTTGAGTTAAAAAGCAACCATTGTGTAAGGGTTCTGTTTGAAAAGCTATTATTCAAGGTCTAATTGGACTCCAGAAAGATACCCATCAATTTCAATGGACTGTGAATCATGATTCGTTTCCTAATAGCGAGAGTCAAACCACAAAGTTTCAGATACATCAGAAAAAAGGGTTTAACTTTGGTGAAAGAATGGCTTCTTTTAAAATGTACACCTTTAAACACTTCACACCATAGAATCAACATATTAAAAAGTATTTACATGGCTGAATGAGATAGGTTCAATTTCAAACAGAAGACAACCAAGCTATTAAAAGCCTATCAGAGCTGATGTAATATTATTCTGCTCCAATTCACTGTTTTTCCAGATCACTGCATTTTTTTTCTTGTGCCAACGCACATTACTAGACTGACCTTTCTGCTGCACTTTTCCCATGTCCCAGACATTGGGAGCTCCATGTTCTTCCTGACATAGACAGCACCACAAAGCAGCCCTAGTAGACATTCAGGTTCTACTAATTGTTACTGAAAATACCAACCTTCTCTTCTTTAGCACAAACTGAAGATCCAGCAATATGAGTTGTGTGCTGTACTGTGAACATTTCTGTTCTAGGGACTAGTAGCTCTTCAGCTGCTCCAAATAAACTAGGAACTAGCTCTCCAGCTGCTCCAAAGACTTTAATGGAGTGACACTGATTTACATCAGCTGAAGATCTGGTTGCTTAGCTGAAACTGGATTGCTTCAAAAGCACTTCTATAGGTGCACCCTACTTCTCAGAGCTGAGTGCTGGTGGCAGCAGCCACCAGTATCCAGTAGGTGGATTAAAAGCAGCACAGCAACATGTGTGTAATAGCACTGGGACCACATCTTTAAAGGAGTCAAATTGGTCACACTTCCTACATTCCTGTTTGGCTATTTGGAATAAAGGCTCTAGTTGAGGGAAAGGAGTGATGGAGGGATGATGAGTATGCACCTAGAGAGGTCAGGGCTGAAGGAGCATGGGGGAAATGCTCAGGCAATGTGCCAGTGTATCAGCCAAGCCTGGGCATTACTGACACAGGATTCCTGGGCACCAGTAGTTGAGGCTGCCATGCAGGCACAGGTTAGGCTGCTTTCACATAAGATGCCTTGAATGCTCTCTCATTACAGGGCTCAAAAATCCTACTCTTAGGCTGTTTGCCTACGTTGCCTGCTCAGCGAACCTCCCGGCCTGGAATCTTATGCTGGTCTCTGTATGTAGGCGCAGGGGTAAAAATGTCATCAGCGATCTCCTGTAGCATTTTTTCTTATGAATGACAGGGCTCAAAATCCAGCCCTGTCATTCATGAGAAAAAATGCTGCAGAACCCGCCTGATGACATTTTTACTCCCGCACCCCGTGTGCAGAAGTCAGCGTAAGATTCCATGCCAGGAGATTCGCTGGGTCAGGAAAGCTCCGCGTCTGCAGCCGCCGCCACTGAAGAGAATGGGCGGCACGTCACTTCCGGTAGCACGGGGAGCGTGTAAACACCCCTCATGCGGCTTTCCTCTTGAATATGGGGCTCCAGAGCCACTTCTAAGTGTCTTATGTAAAAGTAGTCACCGTTCCAATTTCAAATCCCTCCCTTGTTAGGTGACCTTGGGTGAATCAGCATCTCTGCCTCACTGTCACCATGAGTAAAGTTAGTGTGACTACTGCTGTCAGGCCTGGCCAGCTGGTTGGTGTGATGCAGGTTCCTTGTGCATACATGCTGGTGCTACAGAACCCCCAGCTGGAGGGGGAAGGGATGGGCTGTGGCTCAGGTGGTAGAGTGTATGCTTTGCATATATAAAAGGTCCCAAGTTGAATTCTTGCCATCTCCAATTCAGGATCTCTGGTAGCATGCCTGGGTGAGGCCTCTGTTGGGGATCCTGGAGGGTCTCAGGTAGCACGCCTGGAGACCCTGGAGAACTGGATTTGAAACCCTGCTGCCATGTCAGGCTAAGATGGACTGACTCAGGCAGTTCCTTATAAAACTATAACTTATAAGTTATCCAAGGCAAGGACAAGTCAATTAGGCAGGATTTCACTTTGTTAGCATTTCATTTTCAAAGCTAGATCACGACTTGTTGAGTTGCACAGAGCAAGGCGGGCCTAAGCACTTTAGCTACATCATGGCCCATCTCATATGTTGACAGAAGTAAAAGTGACCTGCCTATTTGCCAATAGCTGTGCACAAGGGAATCCGGCTCTGCAGAATCACACTCTTGTACAGGTGTCTGGGAAGACGCAAGGCAGAAGAGTTCATTGATTCCTTCTCCATAATGCATGCAGAAAACACAGTTACACAGGCAAACTGGGAACAATAGGACCTCTACTGCTCTTTTGCAGGGACCCGTGTTCACTGTGTTTTCCCCATTGGTGGCAATGAGGGAAATACAGTGAACAAGGGTCCCTACGTAGAGCCCGGCAGAGGGACCAGATGGGAGAATACACCTCCCTATGTCAAGTCTCTCCACAGCTAATACAGCAACATGCTGCCCCCTGCCTGGAGCTAGATCACAAACTGAGGATCTTGACTGTAGTGAGCAGAAAGTTTGCTCTTTTGCTAGACTCCCACTAACCCGCAGATTTAAAAAAATTGCTTGTATTCACCACGACCTTGGTGTGACCATTTCTGGCACAGAGTCAGAACTGGCGAATACATAAGCCCAGCCTTGTCCTTTTTGGGGAACTAATTTCAGTCGTTGTCACCCACCAATATGGAGGAGGTGCTGGGAGCTGTGCGACCAACAGCTTGTGAGTTAGATCCATGCCCGTCCTGGCTGGTGAAAGCCAGCCAGAAAATGTTGGGGCCATTGCTGTCTGGGGTAATCAATGCCTCCCTTTGGGAGGGCAAAGTGCGGCGCTGCCTTAAGGTGCCGATGGTTCTGCCTCTGCTTAAGAAGCCATCACTGGATGTGATTCCCCTGCCAGCGATCAGCCTGTATCTAACCTTCCCTTTTTAGGGAAGGTTATTGAATGGACGGTGGCTTGTCAGTTTCAGGCACGTCTGGATGCTATCGGATTCCAGGATCTTTTGCAATCTGGTTTCTGTCCTGGACATGGCACGGAGACTGCACTTGTGGCTGTGGTCAATGACCTTCGCCTGGGGTTAGACCGGGGAAATTCTACTCGCTGAAAGATCTAATAAAACCAACAGGCTTTTTGATACTGTTGATCATGAAGTGTTGTCGATTCGCCTGCGGGACCTGGCTGGAGTAGGCAGGACTGCTCTTGAGTGGTTCTGCTCTTTCTTGGTCGGGAGGTCTCAGCAGGTGGTGTTGGGCAATTGCTCATCATCTCCCCGGGATCTCCCTTGTGGGGTCCTGCAGGGTTCCATTCTGTCCCCCCTCTTGTTCAATGTGTATATGCAGCCGCTGGGCAAGGTCATTTGAAGGTTTGGGGTGTGGTGCTATCAGTATGCTGATGACACCCAGCTCTACCTCTCCTTTTCATCCGACCCAAGTCCGGTAGTCTTGGTGTTTACCCATTGCCTGGCTAAAGTGGGGGACTGGATGAGGGTGATTCAACTGAAGCTGAATCTTGACAAGACTAAGGTGATGATGGTTGGCCGGTCTTGTGCCCTGTAGAGGGTTGGGACTCCTCTTATTGATAGGGTCCAGCCCCCTCTGGTTGATCGGGTTTGCAGCCTTGGAGTGCTTCTAGATCCTTTGCTGCGCCTGGATTACTAGGTTGAGGCAGTGGCCAGGAGTTCTTTTCATCAACTCCATCGGGTGAGGAGGCAGACTTGGATCTGGCCACTGTTGTCCATGCTTTTATCACCTTGAGGCTGTACTACTGTAATGTGCTCTACGTGGAGCTGTCCTTAGTGATGGTTCGGAGGCAGCAGCTGGTGCAGAATGTGGCAGCTTACCTCCTTACGGGGATGCTTTGCCGCAAGCACATAACACCAGTGCTCCATTTGCTGCACTGGCTACTGATAGTCTTCCAGGCCCAATTCAAGGTGCTGGTGATGACCTTTAAAGCCCTAAACAGCCTAGGCCCCATCTGAAGATTGCCTGGCTCCCTGTGTCCCATTGCAGCCTCTGGTTCTGTCCAGATAAAAAGCTAGTGCCCTTCACACATCAAGCGTGTGAAGAGGTGTCTCCAGCCTAGAGGTATGAAGTCAAGGGAAGAAAGTAGGTATTGTGATAATGACCTGGTTGAGATGAAAGGAGGAAACTATCTTAGGACAGAAGGCAGGATCTGTTCTTAGCTGTACCTTGTCCTTAAACAAGTGGGGGCAAGGAGGAGGTGCCCTGAGAGCTGCTAGCTCAGAGACTCTGCAGGCTGAAGTAACTGCTACCAGAAAGACAATCTTGTAAGTAAGGTACTTTAACAATATGTTTGAAAGTAGCTTGAACGAAGACTTCATCAGTGTAGGTAGAACAAGTGTTAAGTCCCATTGAGGTATAGGGGCAGTAATTGGTGAGTAGAGATTATTAAACCCTTTCAGGATAGAGTGAATTAGATGCTCGGAGAAAAGTGTTGACACACCAGACCCCTGAAGGTGTGCTGACAGCACAGCAAAATGAACACGTACGGTAGAAATGGCCATGCTTGATTGTTTGGGGTGTAGGAGGTTGTCGAGGATAGCTGTTGATACTGATAGTAAGGCTTGTGTGTCTACATTTTTTTAAAATGCACCAAGTGAGAAATGTATTCCATTTGGCAGCATACATTTTTATAGAGGATGACTTTCTTGAGTTTGTCAGGACATTCCTGATGTGAGGTGGAAGGGAGTGGTCTGGTTTCTTTATGGTATATACCACACCGTGAGTAGGGCTGAAGCGGCAGCAGCTTTTACCACGCCGCGATTCCATTCCGCCATTTTGGAATTGCCCGCGCCACACCGCGTGAGGTGAAGTATATATATATATTTTTTATTGTTGTTTTAGCCCCAAGGCCATAACAAACAAATTTCAAAGTACAAAAATCCAAATACAGATAAAACTAGGCAATAATAACAGTCTAATAATACAACATAATCAATAATAAAATACCCCCTTTAATAGGGTCCATAACCCATACATTCCCCCAATATCTATACTTAACATTTCGACCAGTATGGGTGCTAATAAAGCTAAACACCCACGTATCCTTTCAGAGCTTGCCTTGCCCTTCCCGGGGCTTATGGCGGCCACACTTGACCCCTGTACATATTCCCCCTAAGCATTTCTAATACATGCCTTACCTCTTCCAGCACTTCCCACACTTATAGCTCCATCCCTACATGACATATTGACATGCGTACTTTATGTATATCACCCTACCCCTATCTTGTACTAGTTCTTGTATAGGCATCGTATAGACTTTTCCCTTCTGTATATCGTATAACCCCAGGCTCCTCATGTTATATACATTTTGACCGCACATTGGCACACCTTTCGGCAAAGTCAGTCACCTGTTTGGTCCTATGGAGGTCCTGATCACCCAGCAACCAACTGAGCTGTCTGATTGTTGTCCAACCATCCCTCATCCCTAGCCTTGACCATAATCCTGGCTGCAAATGGTCATATAGAAGACATCGCAATAAATAATGGCCAAGGTCCTCTATCTCTCTCCCACAAGGACACCATCTCTCCTCCATTGGGGTTCCCTGGTACCGCCCTACCATTACCTCCATTTTTATTGTGTGCAGCCTAAGGGTACTAAACCTATATTTCAAGTTAGGGTCCATATAAGAATATAAATACATCGCTCCAGACCGCTGGGGTATTATATATTTGTAGAATGGTGCCATCCTAGATGTTGATAATCCTGCCCTAAGATGTTGTCTATCTATATCCATAACCCGTAATTTTATCTGACCTATCACTCACCTACTAGTATCGTTCTGAAAATATAACTCGGAAAAACCTAATCTCGCCAACCGACTCAACATCCCCTTGCACCAGGGGTCACACCCCACTTCCTCTATAGCTTTTTCAGTCCAAGCACGATCGAGGAGTGATCCCTCAGGTGCATCATGCAGTTTGGCCCAAAATATCAAGAGCCTTTGATCTATTAAGGCAGTCAGAGAGGGGCATCCTATTTCCGTTAATAGCATAGGCATGCTTGTGGACTGGGGGCACTTAAGTAATTTCCTCCAAAATTGATTGATGACAGGTTGTAATAACCATACTATATCCACATCCACTCCCCAAACATGAGACCCGTATAAAAGGTGTGAGAGTACCTTTGCCTCGAAGATCTGACGGGCCATCTTAACTGCCATCTGGCCATGCGCATAGAAGAAGCGTATGATGGCTCCTGCCTCTAATCCTGCCACCTCTCTAACAGCCCGAACTTGGGCTTGCCACCAGCAATTCCCCGCTATCCTGACCCCTAGATACTTATGGTATCGAGCCTGTTCCAAACCTCACCCCCGTAGGCGCCAATCGTACTTCTTGTTGTGAACCCCCACCACCATAATCTTGGTTTTCCCGTAGTTTATTTTAAGGTGTTTCAGATCGCACCTATCCTCAAAATCTCGCAGTGCTCTGAGAATGAGGTGAAGTGAACGGTGGTCCGGGTGGAACAGGCTGCATCATGCTGTGTAATTAGATCTACATTGAGTGGCAACGTCTACTTGTGAGATGGCATGCACTGAAGCATCGAGTACCAAGTCTGCCTGGGCCACTCCAGAGCAATCACAGTATAAGACGAGTCCGATCCCTAAGTGCTTTGTGTATCATCTTTGGAACCAAGGGGAATGGAGGGAAGGTGCAAGTGAATATGTTGGACCATGTTATGGTGAAGACATTGGAGATTGATCCCGGTGCTTGACCTCCCCTGCTGCAGAAGTGAGGTAACTTGTTGTTGATCTCTGAGGCAAATAAGACTGTCGGGCATCCCCCATGTCTTGAAGGTTAGCTGTGATATTTTGGATGAAAGAGACCATTCGTACCTCTGACAATGAACTCTGCTGAGGTGGTCTGCCAAAGGTGTTCTCGTCCCCTGGGAGATGGCAGCTGACGGGGTGACCTGTGTCTCTATGCACCAATACCAGGTCTGAAGCACTTCGTTTGTGAGCGATTTTGGCCTGGCTTTGCCTTGCCTGTTGAGGTAGTATACCACAGTGAGATTGTCAGAGATAATGTGGACATGCTTTCCTTCTATGAGAGTCCGGAATGTCTGTAGCACCATCCGTATAGCCCCGAATTCGAGGAGGTTGATATGCAGTGTCTTTTCCTTTGGCGACCAGAGGCCTTGTGTGGATAGTCCATTGCAGTGCACACCCTAACCCCCTAGCAATGTGTCTGTGGTAATGCATATGGTTGGATCTTGCTGCTGGAAAGGGGTCCCTGCAAGGACATTGTCGGGTAGTGTCCACCAACAGAGGGAATTGAGAACTTGAGATGTTATGGTAAGCTGTCTGGACATGTTGTCTACACTTGGAGTGTAATTGTTCCTTAGCCAATATTGCAGAGGTCACAACCTGAGACATCACCACTGTCATTGATGCAAAAAAAACCAGTAAACAAAGGGAAAAGATTGTTGGTCTTGTGGGATGTCGCTGGAGCTGATGAATCATCAGACAGATGCTGTGGAAGCGTTCTGTAGGAAGATAGGCCTTTGCATGAGCTGTGTTCAAGACAGCCCCAATGAATGGAAGGCACTGAACTGGCTAAAGCTTTGATTTTTTTGTAGTTTATTAGAAGGCCCAAATTGTTGAAGAGGGCAATTGTAACATCTATGTTGTGTCCAGATTGCTTGCTGTGTCGGCAACAAGAAGCCAATCGTCAAGATAGGGGTACACCACCACTCCCCTTCTGTGCAATTCCACTGCTGCTACTGGGACCATACATTTGGTATAGACCCTGGGAGTGGTAGAGAGGCCAAACAGTAGGACGGAGTATTGGAAGCAGTGTCAGCCTGCAACGAAACGGAGATATTTGCAGTGAGTGCATCAAATAGAGATATGGAAATAGGCATCCTTGAGGTCAAGTGCCATGAGCCAACAGTGGGAATGTAGGGCAGGGAAGTTTGTTGAGAGTGATGCCATATGAAACTCGAACCTCCTCACAAAACGGTTGAGATGTCAGAGATCCAGAATGAACCTTATACCCCCATCTTTCTTATCCACAAGGAAGTAGTGTGAATGAAAACCTCTTTGAAGGTTAGTGAGACTGCTTTTAGATGAGCGGCTGGACTTACTGGCTTGAAGAACGCACTTCTTGAAAAGCTGCACGTGGTGCGTTTAGACACACTGGAAATAGCCGGCCGCCATAGGAATCACGGCTTGCGCAGTGTCTTTGAAACCATATTATTTGGAAAGCCTAGGCTTTCCAGGAAGCACTTTCTTCAAGCCAGTAAGTCCAGCCGCTTATCTAAAAACAGTCTGAGAGGAATCTCCTTGATGGGTCCCTTTTCCAAAGGGGATCTAACCTCCCTCAGTAAAGTGGTCTTGTGAGAGGAGTCCCTAAAGAGGGATGGGTGAGGAGATTGGGGGCAAAGGGGGAGGGGGGGGGAGAGAATGAAGTTTAGGGACTGCTCTTAAAGAGACAAGCACATCCAATTGCCAGATACATGGTCACGTGATCCCATAGGTGAGAATCACAGAGCCACTCAAAGAATGATTGTTCAGTGCCATGTACTTTGATGTCGCTATATAAGTCCTTAATATAGCAAAGATTCACCTAGCCGACACACTGTCTATCACCTAACGTCTTGTTCAGCTGGCATCCCTTAAATGGTCAAACACACTCCACAAAACCTTTTTTAGTTGAAGACAGTTCTTTAAAAAGATACCAGCTGCATCAAATACTAGTTTTTTAAGTTTATCTTTTTTTTAAAATTTCACCAATAGCAAAATTATGGTCATCTGCTGAAATTCAGAATTTTACTGAAAATACAGTATTAAACACATTTATTGAATAAAAGAAAAAAATTAGATATTTGTGAATATAAGTCCATTTTTCTGCTTTAATAGAAATTGTTTATTGCACAAAATATATTTTTAGACCATTATGTGCCATTAAAAAAGTGCCTTACTAATTACAGATCACCTCTGACCTCCTGTGGAAAACAGGCTATATAATTTTACCCACTAAATGATGCAGAGAGCACTGTGATGAAAAAAAGAGAAACGAGCACACAGGCTACAGCTGTGCCACTGGGTCAGTAAGTGAAAAGTTAAAATAAGATGTTCATTCAATAAGCTATTGATTCTGGAACCAGATTACAGGAAATCATACCATACCACTAAAGTTTAATTTATGGGTATTTATATTGCAGGAATTATAGCAATATATCAAACACAATGCCCTCAACCTTACTTCAAAAGGAAACTTTATCTCTAAGCTTTAACAACACGGCTGAAAATAATTCAGATTATACGGGCAGCATTTTAGCTGCCCAGTTTCATCTTCTTAAAAGCAGCACTCTAATGCGTGATGGTTCGGATCAAGTCAGGATTACGTGGAGAATGTTAAACATATACCCAAATCATACATCTGTTTTGAGTAAAAGAAGTGCACAAAGTCCCAGTTCATGGTTCAGATCTTTGTTCTATGAAGGGCTACAAAATGAAATCAGCCAACAGGTAAATACAGCAATGCTAATCACTAGTCATATTTGCTAAAATATGCTGTTTAAAAACATAGTGGCAAAAGATGCTACTGGAGATAAAATGTGTTCACGTTGCAAACTTCATTGGTTCTCTCTGTGAGATTTAGAAATGGCAGATCCCCTACCATATTCTCCACCAGCAGTTCCTAAACTTTGGGTGTTTCTAGACAAGTAGCTCCCTCCCTCCCCACCAATCACCCAACCATCATGCATGTTGCAGGATGAAATAGGGCACAAATGCAGCCCTGCAACAGGCATAATGGGTGGGGAGGTGCTTGTCTAATAACACCCTTTCTGGGCCACTACTGGACCACCATAAATCCTCAAAATTTTAGCAGGTATGAGATGAGCCATGAGAAGATGGCCAGCCACACACTATCATTGTGGGCTGGCCGCAGTTGCAAGAAGTGGATGACTCTGCCATAGCCATCTCCAGATTGGTAGAGTGGGAATGACCCGCATATACCTTATCATACGCAAGCCCCACTCCTTTGGGGCTGGGGTGCTATCAGCAGGTTCCAAAGCCCATTTTGCTGTAACTGCAGCTGGTTCCACAGGCCACTTACAATGGTCTTGCACAAGTCTATGGATTCCAGTTTGGGAAAGACTGTTCCGTGCCTTCAGAAGAGTGGATCTGGCTTTGAAACAGTTTATGCATTTGTTCTCCACAACTCATCCACCTGGAGGTTCATTTAAATACTCAATTACACACCTCAGTTCAAACAATGAGCTTCCTATTAAAAGTAATTTTCTTGGAGCGGGAAACCATATAACCATGTGAATCAATCTTTTTGTGCCAAAAGACCACATTCAGTAAGCCTAAGTGAAAATATCGTTCCACAGTAGATTGTCCTGTGCAGTCTAAATATTTATAAGCATTAAAAGTTGCACATCTTGTGTAGGAGGAACGCTACCCACGACCACAGAATTAGGAAGAAAATAATGCTGTACATCTCAAATAAAGGTAGTCTTATGTACACTTTGCCACAACAGCAGCACATTTCTCTCCTGCCATCTTTACCTTTGACCAAATTACATTGTTTCCAAGCATCAACTCGCAAATACAATAGAAACCCAAGTGGCATATATTGTAAAGTTATGCAGTGTAGTTTCATCTATAAATACCTCAGTGCCTAGTCTGTGCTTCTCCTTCCCACTTTTCCAGTAGCTGTTGAGTTAGGCAGCAGAACCCTGGTGGGAAAGCAGATGGGATGTCTCCTCTCTGCTGGCATTTACAGAAGCACCGCTCGTGGAAGGGGAAGATACCTCAGGAGCCCTGACCCAGCTTGCTTACCCTGCTGCTCAGCAGATGCGCAGAACAAAGCTGCTGATAGGTTTGCCTGCAATCATTTCTAGGTGACTCAGACACCCAACTGTACAGAGATGCTCATTCGATACCAGCAGTGCCAATGAAGTGGGTACCTGGTGAGCTAGAATTACAGTTTTTAGATATAAAACCTTCAGTTTAAGGAAGGAGATATAAGGCTCTTACTAGTTCAGTCATGATCCAGAAAGCAGGAAAATTGTAAGTTAAGGCTTCCACCTTAACTTGTGTCATGTAAGTAGTAAAGATCTTGTACAGTCTCAAATATTGGGTATTTTTAGACAGACAGGCTGCCCCGGTGCTGGGCACATCAGTCTGCTTCACCCCTGGGTGGCCCATCCATCTCAAAGCAGAGCAGGGGGCAGCCCTGCTGGTGGCACTCTGGAACATCCTGGAGAATGCCGTTTGTGGAGTGGAGCAGCCATACCTGGGACACCGTCCCAAAGCAGAGCAGCTGTCCGTCGGATGGGTGGATTTGCGCTGCTCTTCTGCTTCCAGCTGGTCGTTGCCCTGGGCAACAAACACTGTAGCATTGTGGACTCTCTAGTCCTCAGTTCTATGGTGCAAGGAGGGGGTGGGGGCACCATGCAGACTGGGGAACCTGCTGGGTTTGTTTGATCCTGACTAAAGTGGGGCTGGGGGTGTGTGTGCGCAAGGGGTCACCCCCAGAACAGCTCCGGGTGGTCAGCCATGCACCATCTGAAAACACCCATTGTGCTTGCTTATAACTTAGGCTCCACTCTTAGGCTCCATGCACCCACGCTTGCCTTGATCTCTCAGCCCCAATCCTCTACAGATTGGGGGCAACAATGAAGTTGGGGACAGCATAACTGAGGCTTGGGAGAACAAGCTGGGGAGAACAGCAAGGGGACCTGGGGCAGTTTGCATCCAGATGATGATGATGCTGAGCCTTAGGCTGGATGGAGTAGTAGGACTAGGAAGAAGAGTTGTACTGGGAACAACAGCTAGGGGCCACCTTGCTTCCTCCTCACACAATGCTTTTCTGACACTGTACGATTGGGTCTAGGGCTGTGGATGGATAATACTGGAGTAGCATTTCTGTATAAACAAGTGTCCCGATACTAGACCGCACTCGATCACCAGCATTCAGACTGTCAGAGCAAAAAGGCGAGTTTCAGGGGCCTTCAATCCAGGCCCAGAAGCATCAGTATACTGTTCCACTACAAATACAGTATGTTCTGGGAAAACTCATTGCTGCCCTCACTGGAGCACTGGACTACCAACCAACATACGGGAAGCGGAGGGAGCCAAGGAGAGCAGTCATAAGAGTGAAGGAAATAAAGTCTGCCCAAAATAATTTTTCAATAGTGACCACTCAATCTCCTGTGCCCCTTCATCAGCAAAAGAATCGGTGAAAGAACAGTTACTCCTATCCTACAGTCAGCTGCCCTGTAGCACTGCTTTACTAAAAGTGGGGGCATGTAAAGGCCATTCTTACATTAACAGCTGCATCCTTTCCAAAGGTGGCTTTTTCTGAGTACTGGGCAATGGGGACTGCAGACAGCATGGAGGGTGGGTGCAGAATTTCGGGGAACTGACACCATCCAGCATCAGTGCCAACAGCGAGTCCCAGTTCTTCCATACTCATAACCCTAGACCCAGTGATGCCCACTATGGCTTTGACACCTTCCCGTTGTCACCAGTCTCAATGGTGCTCAAAGGTGAACATGAGGATGCAAGAATTCAGATATTTAAAAGGCTTCCGTAAAGAAGACAGAGAGCAATTATTTTATTTATTTATTAACACATTTCTATCACTTAAAGGTGACTTGGAGCAGCTCACAACCAAAAAACCCCAACAATAATATAAAAATAAATAAATACAAGAATACAAAAAATATAAAAACAAATGGCAGCATAAAATCGATTTCTCCCCACTGCCACCAAGGGAAAGACAGAGGCAATATATGTAAGTTGCAGAAAAGCAAATTTAGGTAAAAAGAAGAACTTTCTCATTGTCAGAATAGCTGTGCAATGCCAGGAAAAGTGGAAACTCCTTTGCGGGAAGTTTTTGAAAAGGCAGCTGGATAAATATTTGTCCAAGATGGTTTAGATCTAGTTAATCCTGCTTTGGTCCAGTTGAACTTGATGGTCCTGTGTAGTCGGACTTGATCATTGAAGGTTTTTTACAACCCTGCAATCCTATAAAACGTCTTCTGGTTTTGACGGATATATTAGTGGGCATCAGCAAAAGATTGGCTCCACTGCCCCGAACAAAGGACCAGTCATGTGTTGCTATCCCAGATTTCTTCAAAGTAAACATTTTCTAATTAAGCCATCTACTTAAACTCAAAGATGCAACGTAACGAAAACGAGCACCATCAATGACCTGATTTCCAATAAGACATGTGAAATAGCAAGATGATTTCATCTTGTAAAGCTTACATGGAAGCTTGGCTTTCCATGTACATTACTATAGTGGTCCATCCATGCCTATAAGTAAACTAATCATATAAAGACAGAATATATTTCTGACATCCTATTCGTACCTGGCCTCCAAGAATTCAATCCTTGAAGACAAGCTTTTAGGCGCTTAACTTAAATGCTTTGATAAATGAGAACGTAATATATACAGCTAGGACACACTCATCCGCTGAAGTCAGTGGCCAAACTCCTGCTATGTCATGATAGCTTTTGGCTCTTCATACAAAAGGCACATGATCCCTAGGTGTTTTGCCATCCTGGACAAAACCCTTCTGCTACCAGAGCCCAACTTCTCAGGGCTTGTACGCAGCGTGGACAAAGTACAGCCCTTTTGTACCCTGCCAAAGAGCGGATCGACGGGGGATGGTAATATACATTGCAAGCCAAGCTTGGACTTCCCCATGAGAAGACAGTAGGGCCTCTCGATATCGCTCCCAGGAGGACACACCCTACCAATGACAGGCTGGCCTGGAATTCAGGGTGTATAGTGGTGTGTATTCAAAGACAAACTAAAGATTAATCACTCAGAAAACAACAAATCAGTGAGGAAAGCTGTGTCATGCTCACACCTCGGTGCCCATTCTTGTTGTAATCCCTTTGGGAAAGGAGAGCGAGAATTCCCTAACTCCTTGGAGCATTTCAAAAGTGACTCTTTTTCTGATTCAGTTCACATTCACACCCCCTTTGTTCTCCCACCCTTTTCATGTTCCTAAACTAAAAAAATCCAATACCTGTTTAACCTAGAGTTAGTTTGGCACCTGAAATTGTGAACTAAGTAAAAGAAATTGCATTAATACAACATTACAATTGGCCAGCAAGAATGATTATCAGCCAAGTGAACAAGGTAGTCCTTGCAACGTTAAAAACAAACATGAAATCCACTAGTATTGCGATCTTATAATCTGCTCAAAGTGGATGCTTTTGAAACGTCCAGATTAACTTTGGTTTTTTAAGTGTAAACCACTTAGTATGCAGGATCATGTGCAGAATGTGGCCAACAGGAGCTGTAACTTGTTTGTATTGTGCAACTTAAAAATAATTTTGTTTAAGGATTTGGTTAGCTTTATCAAATGTACTGTGGCACACTGTTAGGATTCTGTGTTTTTATTTAAGTAAAGTTAATCTTTGTCAACCTGAAGGTTGCTCAGGTGCAAAGGCAGAATTTACTTTGGGGTGGGTTCCAGAGAGTGCCTTCATGTGACCCCTTTACAATGGGTAATTTCAGATGTTACTCGCTCCCAGGTCGCCACAGTGAATCCCCAACTGTGGAAAGCCGCCTAACCCTGACCCGTGGTTCCGACAGGCCCCAAACAGAGATGACGGGAGCGGGACCATGGCAAGGAAACAGACAGGCAGGCCACGATCCGGGATAGCGCAAAAGACATGACACCGATCCCAGACCCTGGCAAGAACCCCCAGAAGCCACCAGGGCAGGGCGGGACACAGACATGGCCGATCGAGGGTAAAGGAAGCCAAAAGCGCCACAAGGCACCGCCCATGCGAGGGAAACGGGAAGGGTGGGGGAGGAGGGAGGCAAACGACTGAGCCGCACACACACAGCAGGGAGAAGAAAGCCATGGGCAGAGCCGAACACAACCCACACACACGCTGGCGAGCACACGCACAGCCGAATGGGAAAGGGCGCAAGGGGGAGGCACACAGGAGCACACAAGGGGGGATGGGGAACACCACACTGGGCAGTCCAAGAGACAGCGGCAAGGACACGGAAGGGGGAGGGTGGGGGGCTGAGGCCAACAATGTGCAACAAATCAGGAGAAGGCCGGGGCTGGAACAGAGTGGGACACAGGAGCAGGCACCCAACACCCCAGGGACAGCACACCCAACAGCAACACAGTCCACTGTACAGAGAGGGGTCCACACGGTGACAGAGCAGGGTCACAGGGGACGAACCACCAATCCGAAGAAGACAGTGGGGAGGGCAGAGGCAGGTCCCAACAGCAAGAAAACCAGTCCCAGATGGTACAGCAGAGCCAGCGAGGGAAGCAAGCCCCAAGTAGCGGACAGCTGATGGTGCCACCCCACGCAACACGGGGATGCTGGGTGGCGCGAGCAAGAGAACCCCAGTCATATACAGTCACGGAGGCAGCACGGGTGTGGGGGCGGGGGCTTTAGAAGTGAATTAGAACAAAGAGGAAACTAAAGGGACACAGCGGAGATGAGAACTTGGGACCATAAGGAAAAATAGGAAGGGCTGAATTTTGCTGAAAAATATAATAGCGGATTCCTCGCTAAAAAGACCAACTTGCTGCTGACTGTGGGGGAAGCAGGACCAAGCTGTTACTCCCCCATTTACAGGAAAGAAGCACCAAGTGATCATTTTAAGGCCCCACATTCTTCATGGAGGAACGAGGCTTTGAACCTGGATCTTCTAAATCCAAGGTTACTACCAAATCCACAAGGCCAGCTGGCTCCTCATGCAGGCACTTTGCTGAAGCACAGACACCTAACTCCTGTACATGGCTTCCAGAGAAGCACGTTGACGTGTGCCTTTAGTTAGATAGTTGTTTGCAACTCTTGTAGACTAGGCCCATGGCTGAATGGTTAGGCTGTGGGCTAGGATTCTGATGGTCCTGGGTTTTAGTCTGTGCTGGTGCAAATAAATCCTAAGCAGAGTATTTAGAGCAATAAGTTTGCTGTCAAATATAATAGCTGATTTCTTGAACGGCTGAGCCGCACACACACAACAGGGAGAAGGAAACCATGGACAGAGCTGAACACAAACCACACACACGCTGGAGAGCACACGCACAACCAAAAGGGAAAGGGAGCAAGGGGGAAACACACAGGGGCACACAAGGCGGGATGGGGAACACCACACCGGGCAGCCCAACAGACAGGGGGGGGGGGGCTGAGGCCAACAATGGGCAACAAAACAGGAGGGGGATGGGGCCGGAACAGAGCGGGACACGGGAGCAGGCACCCAACACCCCAGGGACAGCACAGGCAGTATGAGGCACCCAACAGCAACACAGGCCACTGAACAGACAGGGATCTACATGGTGACCGAGCAGAGTCACAGGGGACAAGCCACCAATCCAAGGAAGACTGTGGGGAGGGCAAAGGCAGGTCCCAACAGCAAGACAACTGGTCCTGGATGGTAATGCACAGCCAGCAAGGGAAGTGAGCCCCAAGTCGCGAACAGCTGATGGTGGCCTCTTCCCAACAAGGGGATGCTGGGTGGCGCGAGAAAGGGAACCCCAGTCACAAACAGTCATGAAGCCATCACGGGGGTGGGGGCTGATCATGGACACTGTCTGGGAGCAAGCTGAGCAAAAGGTGTAAAGGTCCACAGGGATCCCCAGTACAGGTGTCGGATAGCAGCGAACAGCTGACCGGGAGGGGGGGGGCGGGTCACAGAAATGAACCCCAAGGGTACAGATGGTACAGCGGTGCCACACAGACGGCCCTGGGGTGCAGGTGAACCGGCACAGCCGAGCGGAACGGGGGGAAGCAAATGGAGTCAGGATAGCAGCGGGTCCACAATGGGAATGATGTAGTAGGTCACAGAACAGAAGGGTCAGGGAGATGCAGGGAGCACCCGGCAGAGGTGATAGTCGGGACACGGATGACTCAGGGGGGACCTACAGCCTGTTGCACTGGGTCATGAAGGGGGGTGGGATGGGGTGGCCCAACAGATGAACATAGTGGGGCCACTGCAACATGCCCCGGCGATAGCCCATCTGTGCCATGTGGTGGGCAACAAGATAGTAGGCCTCAATAGGATTGGGACCGGTGAGCCCAACCTGAACAACAGCACGGGACCACACCTCAGTCAGCATGAGCAGCTCATGTCCGGTGGGATCGGGCAAGGCATAGTCAGCAGCAGGGGGCCACAACAGCTCTCCGAGCTCCAACAGGTGGTAATACGATGCCCCATGGGAATGCTGGTAACCACGGGCCCCTAGGATGCAGCAGAGGTAGGACACAGCTAGGGCAGGGCTGGGTCGCCCTTCGTCAGACAGGCCTGGAAGTCGGACACGGCACAGACAGAGAGAGCAGACACCATCTCAGCAGCAGACCAGGACACCAGTGACTCCCTCAACTCTAGAATGCACCCATCCAGAAAGGGACAGAGGCCCAGCTCCTCAGCATGGAGCCAGCACTCGCAAGCGGTAGCCACATATCCAAAGTGGCAGAGGTCTGAGCTCAGACACTGATAAGAATCCAGGAAGGTAGCACGGGAGCCCAGGAACAGTTGAACACCAGGGGAATGCCACAGGTCAGCTCGACCCATGGTCTCCCTGTAGGTCCAGCAATGCGGACTGGCTACTGAACCGCTGAGCGGGAGCTCAGATGCAGCAGCATCGGCCATGGTGCAGCTGGTAGAGGATCCGATAATCAAGGACAGTGCAGCCCCTCAAACCATGGTAGGCAGGGGTGGCAACCAGGGGAGCTCCAAGGCCACACGATAAGAGTATGGACAGCACAATGGGACGGCTGGGAAGTGATGTATGGGGAGCGGACACAGCACAGCTGCAGGAACCGAAGCCCGGGACAGCCTACACACAGACAGCAGTGATACGCACACAACGTTCATTCACCCTCCAAGGCCCCGTTAAGTCGCCTATATGTCGGGGACACAGCCCTTCCCCCCCTCCCATGCACCCGAGCACCCAACACCCCAATAGGCGGTGGTGATCAGCACCAGGAGGCACAGGACCTACAGGTGGAGCCCCCTGGTATGGGTGAGTGGCCCCGTGCCACCAGAACCACCCAGTAATGCATAGCCCACAACCAATCAGCGCGACACCTGGGCACAGAGCCCAATGGCCAGCCGGTGGTGTGTGGGCATGAGCCGACCACAGGCCCCTTATAGCGAGCCTCAACCCACAGCACAGTGGCAGAAGCGTGCCTCCGAGCAGTGTGCCTGACACTGCCTGGCACTCCTGGGGCACCTACCAGCTCGGGTCCTCGCAGGTACCTGCCATGGATGCGAACCAGCAGGATGCCTGTTGGCTCCTATAGGAGATCATAGCTGAATGGTACTGACAGCACACTGAGCTCCAGCGGGTCACCACGGAGCTGCTCGACATGTACACTGGGGTGCCAGAATGCCTGTCCCAGTTCCATTGACAGGCACCTCTGGACCGTGGCCAGTGCCCAGTAATGGTGGGAAGGGGCCCTGACACAATGGGATGTTGCTGCTTGGAGGGTACACTTCCAGATGGACCGGCGAACCCTCCTGTGACTGGCAGAGCTCCTGCAGCCCTGGCTGGAGTGGCTGCACACCCCCATGCACTTCCCTATCCCAGTCATGCAGCGGGTGGGCATAGCTGTATGGCCCTGGCCACCCCGGTTTCTTGCCATTCCATGGCTCAACACTTTGGAGTGGGCCTCACAACAGTCACCAGCATCATCTGGGACTTTGGTGAGGCTGTGGAGGCGGTCCTTCTTGACACCGTGATCCAGCTCATGGATCAGGGGGTCGTGATGGCCGACTTTGAGGCTAACGATGGCACCCAGGTGGAGATCCTCCGCCCCCCCCGCACACGATGATGCGGCAACAGGCATGGTTACCACTCATTGCAGCTCCAGCTGCAGGTTCCCCCCCCCCGCTCACCTCACTCCACCCGCAGCTGCTGCTGGTGCAGCCTCCTGAGGCAGTGGTAGTGGTCTTGTGTGGGAACCGCCATGGGGGTGTGACATTGGGGTTCCCCTGTTCTTACCCCCATGTCCCACCTGTCCCCCCATCCCCCCCGGCTTCCGTTGGGCCTCGTCCCTTCCGCTTACCTTCCGCCACGTGTTCCATCACTCCAGGTGCCCATTCCCACTCCATTGCCTCCTCCTCTCCCTCGGTCATGCCTGTGGTAAGGGGGGGAGGGAGGGTTGGTTAGTATAATTCCCTGTCTGTTTTAGCCCCCCTGATCCCTCGTTGGGTCTGTGCAGGCCCCTGTGCCTTCCACACCCTGTGCCTACCTCCTATGTCTGTCTCCGAGTCCTCCATGGCCAGTTGCTCGATGAAGCTCTGCTCTGAGTGCTCCCCTCATGTTCACTGGCTCAGGGTGACCAGCGTGTCATCATCTGAGCCTGACCCCGAGTGTGGTAGTGGGCTCCCTGTGCCTGTCTGTGATGGGGACCTGCTGCTCCCCGAGGTCCTGGGCCGTTCTTCCTGGGGTGTGGGTCTGGCGGTGCCTGTGGGTGCACCCGGTGCTGCCATGGGAGGTGGAACATCCTCCTGTGTCTGGCCCTGTGCCTTGGTGCTCCCTACCAGCCAGGGGGCCATGATGGATCCCTTCATGTGAAGGAGCTAGTCGAGGGCATCGTAATAGGGCGCAGTCCGTGCTGCGTGACCGGACCTCTGGTTGTTGTCCTTTATGTGCTTATAGCCCCTCTTCAGTTCCTTGGCCTTGACCGAGCACTGTGCTGGCGACCTCCGATATCTGGCCTCCCCCGTTTCCTTCATTATCTGCTCGAACACGTGCTCATTGCGCTTGTTGACCGCAAGCTCGACCTGGTTTTCCAGGGACCCCCATATCCTGATGAAGTCCTGGGTCTCCTGGACTCCCCACTGTCCCCCTCTCTGGTACCTCCATCTCCATGCTGGCCCCTCCGGCTCCAGTGCCGCTGCCTCCACCTCCGCCTCCGCCTCCTCCCTGTTGGTGTCCTGTGGGGGTTCCGGGGCTCAGGCCCATTTCCTGGTCTGTCAGGTGGACATTGGGGGTTGAGAGCTGTGGTTGTGCCATTCCTGCCCCCACCTCCCACCCTCCCTCTGTGGCTGTCTGCTGCCCCTCTGACCATCCTGTGGTGGTCTCTGTACGGGGGGCCTCTGTCTCCTGTTCGGTTTCCCCCATGGGGTGGGTTGCTCCGGGTCCTGAAGCTGCTGCTGCTGCTCCTCCTCATCCTCCATCACTGTCCTGTCTCTCCACTCTCTCTCTTCCTGTCTCGCCACCTCATTCCCCTCGTGCTGTGTGCCCTTTAAATATCCCTCCTTGTTCCATTTGTTGCCAGTTGCCTGGCAGCGACGCTGTGTGCTTTCGCCACAGCATGGGGTTGGTGTCCGTGATCACGCCTGGCGGTTGCTGTTCAGACGTTACGTATGGCCATTTCCCGGTGGGGATTGCATTGACCATGGTTCTGGACCTGCTCCCGTCCCGAGCTCCAGAACTGTGGTTGGCCTTGGCCCCTACCAGTGATTGACTATGGTGAACATCTGGATGCCACCAAACAGTTGTTCAGGGCTCATTGGCCACGCTGGGGGATTGACTGTGGTTCACTGTGATCTCGTAACGTCTGAAATTACCCAATGTGACCAGCACTTGGGAAACAGTGTGACAGCCTCGGAAAGCAACATAACTCTCTCACCAGTTTTCCAAGCATAGCAATGTCATGGCACTTGGAAAGAAGGTGTGGTCACATCAGAAAGGGGTGAGAGCCCTGTCAAACTTGCCCCTTTCTGACGTGACCACATCTCCTGCCCAAAGGGCTTGGAAGGGGTGGGAGCGGAAGGGGGTGCAATTGCATCATACCCCTTGCCACCCCCAACCCCAATGCCCATGCTTCACCATGCTCGGGTGAAGGTTGCTCAGGTAAAACTGAGCTGTGAGTGGTCAGGACCTCGAAAGATAAAGCTCCATACTAACTCTTATTCTGAGAAACTGTTTTCCAGCCAGTTGCAAGTGCCTCCCAGAGTCTTACAATACCCAGTGAGCTAAAATTGCAGCCAGTGGAGTGGAAGCAGAAGCATAACCTTGTTAACAGTCAATAATAACTAACGATAGTGACTACATATACATCCACCTCTTTCACTGCCAAGCAAGGATGATAAGTGTTTCAAAACAATAGCAGGACACATTTAAAAAGCAGATTTCTGCCAACGAGAATGCCGCAGCTCCAGATGCAATAGAAAAGAAATGGATCAGAGCTTTCAACATCCCCAGAGCAGGTATGTTGAGAGTTCCTTCCCCTGCAACCTTCTCTATGAACTCTGCCTGTTGAAGAGTGGCCCCCTCCCTAGCTGCCTGTAGCACTAAATCCCAGATGATCCAGATTAGGGAGAGCTGAAATCCAGATTAGATACCACTCCCATTTAAAATGGGAATCAATAAAATTAGATTAGTAAAATGTACAGTCTTTTATGACAAAGTAGGTCCATTTATTTGGCCAAAGAGCTTTATAGACATCATATATTTATTTATTCACTTTTTTATCTTGTCCTTCCTGTAAGTCTCGGGGCAGGTTACAAGACACACAAAAAATAATCAGATATAAAAATAAAATCCCCATATCCCCTAATACATCAAAAATACACAAATAAATCCATGTAAAGTCAAGTAAAACCTTCTAACCCACAACTGTCCAAACCCTACCTCTGACTGCCAAATGCTTGGTCAAATGAAGATCTTTCATCACCTCAGCTTAGATGAATCTTCACTGGAAGGGAGTTTCTTAATTGTGGGGCAGGCACCGAGAACGCCTCTTTGCGTGCCTTCTGGTGTGAACTTGATGTGCAGATGATACCTGCAAGAGGGCACTTCTAGCTGAACTCAGAGGCCACAGTTGGACATCAGGGACGAGGCCATCTTTCAGATATTTGAGACCCAGGCCATTTAGGGCTTTATAGATCAAAACCAGCACCTTGAACTGTGCCCAGAAAGCTAATGGTTGCCAGTGAAGACTGGAGCACTAGTGTAATATACTTCCAGAAAGAAACCCAACCCTGACAGAAGGCGAACTGCCATGTTCTGCATCAGCTGCAGCTCCTGGATAACCACCAAGAGCAACCACACATAGACCAAACTAAATCATAGTGATTAAACTAAAACAAATATCTTCATAGTCCCATGTAAACCAAACAAAAAGCCCTGGAATTAGAGCCAGTGCAGCCTATCTGCAAGACTTCGTAAAACTACAACCCCACACCGTTCTCACCTCTGCTGTCCACCACAGGTGCTGCTCACTGCCTTTTTGATACTGAACAAAAAGGGAGTGGGAGAGATGTCACACCAGTTGCTGCTGTTTCTGGAGAATAGCTCTTCTACAGCATTTCCCACTGGACACACCCATAGGCTTCCACTCCAACCACAATCCTCAGGCCTACTCCATATTGCCCTCCTTCTCAAGAAGGATGGCCCTCATCCTAACCCCAGAATCGCTCTCTTTAGGGTTCTTGGCTTAGCTTTATGGATCTATAGCTCCTAGACATGTCCCTGCTAGCAACTCCATCAGAGCCGTCACTCTAGAAGAGGCTTCTGTTCTGAGCAATCTCCTGCCCTCACTTGCTAGGTCCTTGGTGCTGCCTGGCTCTAACCAATCCTCTGCGGTTTCTCTTGGTTCCCAGCTCCATCTGTCTGGATGGGCTCCCACAACATGAGAGTTGGGTCCTCCTGCCCTTAGGCCTCTACCCAAGAATCTACCTTACTCCTCCTTCTACAGGTAGGATGACATTCCTGGCCTGTTTGAGAATTCCTGTCTGTAGGTTCTTCTCAACCACAGAACCTGGCCCGATCTCCATACCTTTTCACTACACTGCCAGGCGTCACTCACCCTACAACTAGAGCTCCAAAATGACCAGAGAGAGGTCTTGCTCTCTTTTCCAAAGGATGATCTTACAGGACTCTCACTTCCTTACCTGGCCCCCAAATCCCTCTCCCTCAGCTAGGCAACCAATTCCCCTTCTCTGGGTGGCTAGCTCTTCTGAGGGAGTTCCACCACTGCAACTGTTCCTTATTGACTATCTCCCTCCACCTTGCTTCATTCCCTAGTGGTTCTCTCCCCCCTTAGCTGTGAACTCCACCCGTTTATCTATACTTCAGCTGATCCACCTGCAGCTAATTGCTCCTTAAGAGGCTACATGTGAACATTGATAGGGTGTTGGCCTGATATGGGCCTAATCCCCACAAAAAACTTACCCACAGCACCCTACCACAGGCCATGGTTTGGGAGTTTGAACACAAGAAATGTTTTACCAAAGTCTGTCGAGCCCTTTCCCCCTTTTTATGATGTTTTCTTTTACCAACCTACATCATAGGAGGGTTTTTTTCTTAAAAAAAGCATTTTTAAAGAAGAACCAGGGCATTCTTCTCACCTTTGAGAGATGAAGAAGTGCTGTCAACACTCCTGTAGGACAGTTTTATATTCTCTGACTCTGGGCTGTGTCAATCATTCGGCAAATGCATAAAGTCTTGGCTCAGAAACATAAGTTGCTGTAGCCGCTTTATCATAGCTATCTTGGGGTAATTTCAGATGTTACGCACTCCCGGGTCACCACAGTGGATTCCTAACTGTGGCGAGCCAGCTAACCCACTCCCGTGGTCCAGGACAGTCCTGAACAGACGTGACGGGATTGGGACCATGGCCCGGGGCAGCGCAACAGATGTTACGCTGATTCTGGACTGTGGTCAGAACACCTAGAAGACACCGGGGTGGGCAGGAGGCAGACATGGCCAACAGAGGGCAAAAGAAGCCAAAAGCGCCAAAAGGCAACACCCACACAAGGGAAATGGGAAGGGAGGGGGAGATCTGCTGAGACGGCACACACAACAGGCACAGGGAAGTCATGGACACAGCAGAACACAAAACACAAACACCCACCCAGGCGCAAACACACCCAAACGGGAACGGAAGGAAGGGGGGAGCACACCGGGAAGGCCAACACACACAGCACCATGGACACTGTGGGGGGGGGGGGGAGGCGAGGAGAGCCCCGGGCCAAGGAAGCGGAGGGGATCGGGCTGGGAACAGTCCAGGACATGGTGAAAGGCACCCAGAACCCCACTGACAGCACAGGCAGCACAGGCCACCCAACAGCAACACAGGCAGCCCAAGGCACAGGGGTCCCCATGGGGACGAAGCACTGTCACAGAGGGAGGGCAACCAAGCCGGGCTGGGGAAGGCGGTCCGAGGCAGGTCCAGACAGCAGGGATCCCCCGCGCTGATGCAAAGGCATGGCCAGGGATGGAGGCGAGCTGGAACAGGCATGCAGCACATGCACACACACACACACACACACACACACACACACACACACACACACACACGGTACGAAGCCGGGAGGCGCAGTCCAGGGGCCCCAGACTCGCACAGTCACGGAGGCACCCGGGGGGGGCAGGTCACAGACACAGGTGAGCAGGCGGCCGGGCAAGGGAGGACAACACCATGGGGATAGCCGGTAGTGGGGTCAGGCAGCTGCAAAGCCCGCCTCCCAGCGGCGGCTTCGAGCTCAGCCTTCCTCCACGCAGAGGCTCCCTAACTGCCCCCACTCTGGCAGAGCGCCGCCGCTGACAGTTCAACGCAGCACTCCCCAGATGCCATCTCCCAGGGCAACCAGCCCCGCTGTGGAGCCTGCAAGCCATGCCCCCGGCACCTGCACACAGCGTAGGCTCACCCCCACCCCTGCTGCGATGCTTGGAATGCCTGCAAGCGCGTACAGGGGCGGGGCCTTCAGTTTAAAGCCCAGCGCTGACATCAGTTCAGCGTTGGTGATCACAGAGAAACTGGCCCCCTTCGTGAAAGCTAAGTACTGAGTGTTATTACTTGAGACGTATACTGTGATAGTTGAGTGAGTGTGAGCGCGTGTGTCTAGAGCCCCGTGTGTATGTCTTTTCCCGCAACTTTCCCCTGTCTGACGGTGTGGTCATAGTGAGTGTGCTAGGCGGGTGTGTGTTACCCTAACCCCCACCTGCTCCTGGGCTGTGCCCCACCTTGTTGTGCATGTCCCTTATCCCTATCCCCTCTTGGTACCCTTCCTACCCTCCACGTACTCCCACATGCTGCCCTTGCCCCCTCGGACCGTAGAGAACTTGAGACGAGTGAACATTTGGGGCTAGGCTGGGCTTCCCTGTGTCACTCGGTGCCCAGTGATGATAGAGGCCTGATCTCTTTAAGAGTCATGAGGCCGCACTTCTATCCTGACAGGCATTTAAACTCCACTGTATCCTCCTGAAGCCAGGGGCTAACCTTAGTCGCGAGTGAGAACCCCCTTTGTGTGCCAGAAACCCCTACCCCGGTGACAGCAGCAGGAACCAGCCAAAGGGTGGGCTGGGCATGGAGGGGAGCACCTCAGGCAGCGAAGGCCAGGGGGTGCCCGTGCAGGGGGAACAGCGACAGAGGGAGGGCGAATGGAGGCAAGCAACCTAGCTAGAACAGCAGCGAGGCCGGAACATCAAGGAGCGAGCGGCCAGTGCCCCGAGCCAGCAGGGAGGCACAGGGAGCACATGGAGGGGCTTTCATCCAAGGCACCAAGGACAAAGGGGGCCTCACAGCCAGCTGCATGGGGTCGCCAAGGGGCCTGGGACAAGGTGGCCCACCAGATGCATGTAGTGAGGCCACTGTAGCATGCCCTGGTGGTAGCCTAGCCCCGCCATGTGGTGGGCAATGAGGTAGTAGGCCTCAAATGGATCTAGGCCAGTGAGCCCCACCTGAACATCAGCATGGGACCACCCAGCACCGCCAGCTCCGGTCCGGTGGACTCCAACAAGGCATAGTCAGCAGCAGGGGGCCATGGCAGGTGCCCAAGCTCCAATAGGCAGTAATACACGTGACCGCTGGTAGTCACGGGCCCTGTGGATGCAGCCAAAGAAGGAAACAGTCAGGGCAGGGCCCCCCTCCTCCAGACAGGCCATGAACCCGACCAGGCTACACACAGAGAGGGCCGACACCATCTCCGCTGGGGAACCATGCCACATGTGAGCACCTCATCTCCGGAACGTGCCTATTGGGAAAGGGACGAGGCCCAGCGCCTCCACATGGAGCCGGCACTCGCAAGCGCTGGCCTCAGTCAAAGTAGTGAAGGCTGGAGCTCAGACTCGCATAGGCACCAGAGAGGGTATCCAGGCACCACAGGAGCAGTTGCATGGCCAGGGAATGCCACAGGTCACACAGGGCCATGGTCTCCCGGAAGGTCCAGCTATGGTGGGGGTCAGGCGATCAGGGGTGCAGGAGCCCCAGGGCAGCACAGCCGGCTGTGGTCCAGCAGGCAGAAGTATGAACAGCAAGGTAAGAGGGGCCCCACGGTCCCATATAGGCTGGGAGCAAGGGGAGCTCCAAGGACACGCGATAAGCCCACAGGCCACAACATCGGACAGCTAGCGAGTGACGCATGGGGAGCGAACCCAGCACAGCTGCAGGAACTGAGTGCACAGACAGTACAGTGAACACTGATAGCAGGGAGGTGATGACAACAGGCAACCAGCTGCAGACTGCAGGGACAGGTGCATTCGGGCCTGGGGCACAAGCCCCCATGCCAGAAGCGCAGGTGAACCCGAAGGTGGGGGGGTGCCCTCAGCAGCCACAACCAGCTGATGGACAGCTGGCAGTGGGGCGTGTGGGCGAGGGTGGCCAACACGGGTGCACAGGGGCCTTCCCCACAGGTGCAAGGGCGGGACTCAGAGCAGGGGTGGGCTGGGACATGGGCATGAGAGCTGCGTGCCAGACCGCACCATGGGCATGCTCCACCATGGACACGGGCCAGAGGGGCACATGTTTGATGCACCTGGCCCTATGTGGGAAGTGGTACTGGGTGCACACAGACCTCATGAGCCTCACCACTGACCTGCTCCACCTGGGCGCCTGCATGCGGGGGTACCTGGCGGGAAGCGCTGCAGGTGCCTGGCGTGCCCACCATGGTTGCCAGCGCTCCTAGGCCAGGTTCAGGGCCCTGCGGGTGGCTGGGGCATACCAACGGGCCCTGCGCCTTGTCCAAGGGTCCCCAGCTGCACTTCGGGAGGCAGCCGGCTGACACCACTGACGCCGGGCGGCCATGGGACAAGCTGAGATGCTTGCCATGCCCACACAAAGATGGCTCTGGGTCACGAAACGGGCACAGGAATGGTGGGCCGGGGCCCTGGCTTGGTGTGATGATGCAGTGTGGAAGGCACACATGCGAATGGACAGGCGGTGCCTCCTGCACCTTGCAGAGCTGTTGGCACCCTGGCTGGAGTAGCAATGCACCCCCATGCGCTCCCCCATACCTGTGGTCCAGCATGTGGCCATAGCTGTCTGGGCACTGCCAACACCTGATTCTTGCCGGTCCGTGGCGCAGCACTTCAGTGTGAGACTGAACACCGTCACATGAATCCTCCGTGACTTCTGCGAGGCCATGGAGGGCGTGCTCCTGGACCGTGTGATCCAGCTCATGGACCAGGAGGCCATGATGGCCGGCTTCAAGGTTGGCAGCTTCCCCAACTGTCTGGGTGTGGTGGAGGGCACCCACGTCGAGATCCTCTGCCCCTCCAATGGGGAGGCTGCAGAATACATCAACCAGCATGGGTACCATTCCTTGCAGCTCCAGGCGGTTGTGGACCACCAGGACCGGTACATAAACATCTTCACTAGCCACTCCAGCTGCAGCCACAATGCCCGGACCTGACCATCTCTTTGCCCGATGTACCGGGGGGGACTTTGCTAACATGAGAATGTCCAGGATCACGGGGGTCCTGATGCTCCCCTGCATCCTGGGGGACCCAGCCTATCCCCTCCTCCGCTGGCTCATGAAGGTGTACCCAGTTCCCAGGAACCCAGTGGAGGCACTGTTAAACTCACGGCTATGCGCCTTGAGGACCGTGGCCTTCGGTGCCCTCAAGCAGCGTAGGAGGTGCCTTGCAGGTCGGCTGGACTTCCCTTGTGATCGGTGCCTACTGTGTCTTGCACAACATATGTGAGACCAATGGGGCCGCCTTGGCATTCCCTGTGCCCCAGCGCCCACCAGGACCCGTGCCACTCTATGTGAATGCGGAGAACCCGAGGGAGTACCACTATGCCAAGTGGATCTGCAATGCCCTGGCAAGGCATATCACCAGTGATGCCGGGGCCTGAGCGTGCTGGGCCTCCCCTTGGCCGGCCCCACCTGTCATCGAGCCTCACCTGAGGCGATCCCCCAGCACCTTCCCAAAGCAGATTGTCCTACAATAAAGAGTAAGGTTGGGTACACCAGTGCATTTATTTGACATCATCATTATTATTATTATTAACAAACATTTATATAGCGCCAGCAGTGTACCTGGCACTTTACAAAGTAATAAAATAGACAGGGTCCCTGCCCCTAGGGCTTACAATCTGAGAGACAGGAGCTGGGGGAGAGACTTAGGAAGGGGAACAGAGGGAGAGACAAGGGGTCTAACATTCATGAAGATGCGAGGTCTCAAGTGCACGTACTTGGCTTGGTTACGATGAGAATGACAGCAGGCAGGTCCATGTTGCAAGGATAAGGGTAAACCGATCGTAGGTATAGGAATAGTGGCTCAGCAGGATAAAGAGTCAGACAGAGCAGAGCGAAAGAGGTGAGTTTTAAGGAGAGATTTGAAGGTATGAAGGGAGGGGGCAAGGCGGATGTGGACAGGGAGGGAGTTCCAGGCATGGGGGGCAGCAAGTGAGAAGGGACGAAGGCGCTTAGGGGAGCAGGGAAGGCGTGGAAGGGTGAGAGAAGGGACAGAGGAGGAGCGAAGTGCACGGGCTGGAGTATGGAGGGCGATAAGTGCAGAGAGGTAGGGGGGAGCAAGGTTGTGAAGAGCTTTATAGGTGAAGACTAGGAGCTTGTGCAGGATTCGTTCAGGAAGGGGAAGCCAGTGAAGCGAAGAGAGGAGGGGCTGCACATGGTCGAAGCGACTGGCGAGGTAGATGACCCTGGCAGCAGAGTTTTGGACAGAGATGAGGGGAGAAAGGTGAGACCGGGGAAGGCCAGTGAGAAGGAGGTTACAGTAATTGAGGCGAGAGATGACCAGAGCATGAACAAGAGTTTTGGCAGACGAGACAGAGAGAAAAGGGCGAATCTTAGCAATGTTATGGAGGGAGAAGCGACAGGATTTAGCAACAGAGTCAATGTAGGGTTTAAAAGAAAGGGCTGAGTCAAAGATGAAGCCTAGGCTACGGGCTTGGGGGACAGGCAGGATGGTGACTCCATCAATAGTTATTGACAGTGAGGAAGGAGAGGAAGGATGAGGGGGGAAGATAAGGAGTTCAGTTTTAGCCATGTTGAGTTTGAGTTGACGTTGAGACATCCAGGTAGAGATGTCAGAGAGACAGTTGATGAGACGAGCTTGAACAGAGGGAGAGAGAGAGGGAGTAGAGAGATAGAGTTGAGTGTCATCAGCATAGAGGTGGTATTGGAAGCCATGGGAGGCAATGAGTTTGCCTAAGGATGAGGTATAGATCGAGAAGAGGAGAGGGCCAACAACACAGCCTTGAGGAACACCAACTGAGAGGGGGAAGGAGGAGGAGGCGGAGTTGGAGAGAGAGAGACATTAAAGGAGCGGTCAGAGGTCACATCATGTGCCCTCTGTCCCCCCTCCCCCCTGAAGCTCCCTGCCTCCCCCACCTCCCTTTCCCCCCCGACCCTGCTGCTTCCTGGGACGTCCCCTCGGCTGCCCTGCAGTGCCATGGAGCTCTGGGAGCTCCCCTCACCCCCACTGTTGGTCTCCCCAACCATGTCCTGGGAGGCCTCCGGGTCTAGACCCTCCTGTGTGGTGGGGATGGGGGGCGGGCACAGTGCTGGAAGGCCCCCCCTGGGCGGCTGCTTCCTCCGGAGGCCAGGTGGGACTGGGAGGTGGATGTGCAGGCCTTGTGGGTGTGCTGGTCGCTGGGCCGGTGGTGGAGACGGTGGGGGCGCCATGGGGGCCAGCAGAGGTGCTGGGGCTGGTATGGTGCCAGGTGGAGCGGCTGCCATGATGTAAGCACTCATGGTCCCTGCATGCAGCTGCAGTGAGGTGCCAATGTCCAGGGACCGGTCCATCTTCCTTGTGTGCTCTGATCCCAGCTGATCTATGGCTTGATGTAGCATCCCCAATGCCTTAATCTGCCTGGTGTGCTCCCAGCACTCCCGCCTCTGTTCCTGGTGCATTTCCACCTCCAGCTGCCGGTCCCTGGCCTCCGCCTGCTGCAGGGCCCTCTCCGTGGCTGCCTCCATGCGGTCGATGGCCACAATCATCCGTTACCCCTGCTCCGTGCTGGTCTGGACTATGTCCTTCACCAGGTCCTCCCTCCTGCGCTGTACCCATGCCCTGTGCTCCCGCATCCACTGTGCTGGGGGCATGGGGTTGGCTGGTGGGGGCGCTGCTGGGTGCCCTGTTGGGGAGCCAATTGGAGACCGTTAGTCAGGCTTGGTCGCATGCCACCTGTCCCGGAGTAGTGCTGTGGGTGGTGGGTGGGCCCTGTGGTGGGTAGTTAGCATCGGTCCTCCCCCTCGGTGCCCCCCTGTGCCCTGGCCATCCCCCCCTTGCATCCTCCACCCTGGGCCACTAGGTGCACCACCCTGGGGTGGAGAGTGGCCCGTGCTGCTTCCACCCATCTGTGCCCTTAGTGCACCCCCGTTGAGTTCCCCCCCTGCCATGGTACCTCACCTTGTTCCACTGGCTGCTGCTGCGGCTGGTCCCCTCTGTCCCCCTTGCCTGGTGATCCTGTGTGCCGGGGCGCATGTGGACCTGTTGGGGAACAGATGTGGGGAGGTTGCGTTACCCTTGCATGGGCCCGGTCCCCATTCCACCATCCTCCCTCTCTCTGGCACCGGGAGCCAGCCTGCTGCACCTGTCCCCCCTGTTCTGTGTCCGGGTGGGTCCCTGTGCACCCCGGCCCCTTCCCACATTCCCTGGTTCCTGGGGGCTGCGTGGACGGACCCTCACCCCTTGGCCCGCCCCCTACGGTCTGTTTTCCATTCCACCTGCTTGCCTACCCTCTATGTCCATCTCAGGGCCCTCTGAGGCCAGCCCCATCCATGTGGCTGTGCTCCCCGTGTCCACTGGCTGGGGGTGACCAGTTTGCCAGCCTTGGATGCGCCCGAGTTGGACTGCGGATGAGGGTTTCCAGTGCTGGTTTGCGAGGGAGGCCTGCTGTTCCCCGAGGTCCTGGGGCATTCCTCTGGGTGGGCTGGGTCCCCAGAGTCAGTGCCTGCATGCAGGGCTGCCATGGGTGGGGGCATGTCTGCCCATTCCCTGCCTTGGACCACAGTGCTCCCCACGAGCCATGGGGCGACTATGGAGCTCCTCATGTGAAGGATGCGGTCCATGGCATCATAGTAGGGGATGGTCCATGCTCCATGTTCGGACCGCCGTTTATGGTCTTTTATGGCCTTGTACCCACTCTTGAGCTCCTTAACCTTGGTGTGGCATTGGGCCATGGTCCTGTGGTGCCCCGCCACCTCCATATCCCGCACAATCTCCATGAACATGTGCTTGTTGCGTTTGTTCAAAGCCCTTCTTTCAGGAGAGTGACAAAATGACCAGTATTCAAGCCTCAGGCACCTCTTTTCTGGTTGCCTCCCAGGAAATGTACTTGAGAAGGCAATGGGGAGACGATGGAATAACAAGAAACTAAGTGGAATGATAAGCAGGAGAACTTCTGTACCTCTTTATGCACTTAAAATATTGAAAAGTGTGTGCGTGCAAATGTAAGGGTGTTTTTAGACAAGCGCCTCCCCACCTATTACCCACCCACCAATCACCCATCCATCATGTATGTTTCAGGGCCACATTGGCACCCTATGCAGCCCTGCAACATGCATGATGAGTGGGTAATTGGTGGGTAATGGGTGTGGAGGCGCTTGTCTGAAACACCCTAGTGTGTGAGAAGGTGGAGCTTATTCACTGAGGGGGTGACGCTTATTCACCAATGGGCGGAGCTTGTCTGTCTTTGTCCACTCCAAAAGTTGGGAGGTATGGAATAGGGAGCCATTATTTCTTCCTAGGTCTTGCAAAATTGTTATTTTTGAAACTAATGAGCATTCAATTTCTTTTCTCCCCAGTGGGGAATCTCAGAGATGGTGCAATCTATCTCTGGAGACCCTTGCTGCCTCATGTGGTGCTCCTATCATTCCCCTCCTCTCCCTATGTTTGTGGACTGGTGTCCTTCACTTCTCACTCCATTTTCTTCTCACAGTGAGGAAGGGCTTTCTGGCAGCAATCTCATGTCTATTTAATAAATAAATAAATAATTATAAATGCTACTACAACTAATAATAATTATAATCGGGTTTATTTTTTTTAATATAGCACACCCCCTGCCATGGCACTCAGATCACGACACTTTTTAATCCTCACAACAAGCCTGTGAGGTAGGTTAGGCTGTTATTTTATTTTTGTGCTTTATAATAAGATCATCACAGTTTTAAAAAATATTTTTTGCATTTAATTTTAAAAGACTGAACATTTATTTTAGCCAGCAACCCAAACAATTTTGTTGATTCAGCTCTAGTTCACATTCAATAAATGTGACAGAACTATTGCCCAACTTCAGTTCCAGCTCAAGTAAAAATACCGGTTTCATTCTGCAAGGAATTTCAGGTGCACCATCACTTTTAGTGATGGACCTCCATCCTCTTTTGAGTGGAAAAAGAACATGCTCCATACTCCCGAGAGAACTGCTGAGTTCTTCAGTTGTAAGTAAGTAAACTCTATTCAGGGTTTAGCCATCGCTGTACCCCAAAGCAACAACCACCAAACAAACAAACACAAATCAAAAACACAAAACGTACAACGAAACAAAAAAACACAAGGAAGCGACAAACCCACCATATCAAGGAGTCTAGGCTAAATAGCCCCCTTTGCATAATACATTTTCAATAAATAATCAAATAGGTCAATACAGCATAACCATAAAAAAAGTTCTTCCGTTAAAAATTATAAAAAAAAATATAAGCATGCCACCCTCACTAAACAACAGGACTGTTATATATTTTATTTATTTTAATGGTTTTACTACCCCGCCTCTCTTGCCACAGGCAGCTCGGGGCGGCTTACAATCATAA
>QEPC01003635.1:3560615-3578337 GCA_003113815.1 Sphenodon punctatus | reverse complement strand
TGCTGGCGCCAGCCTGTCTGGGCTCTGTGCTAGGGCTGTGCGGAGCCAGCTCCTTTGTAGCAGCTGTCATCCCATCTCCCTCCTGCCCCGCCAGCGCAGGTCCTGGCATCTGGGGGCAAGGCTGCATTGCATGGCTTCGTTTGCCCTCAGCCAGCCATGTTGTGCTGTCGCTGTGCCGGGCAGGGCTTCTCTGCCAGTCCCGGCTGTCCGTGTACTTGCACGGGTGTTTGCCGGGTGTTTCCTGGGATGGGTGTTTGGCCGCTGAGTGTTTGCCGGCCCCTCCACTTCCCTTCCCGCCACCCCCCCGTAGTGCTATCCGGGTAAATGTCTCCCTGCTCGATGCCACCGGTTGTACTCGTGCACCTGTCCACACCCATCGGAGTCCATGTAAAAAAGGCCCAAATGAGCAGCCATGCTGTAGGGAAAACAGATGGGCACGCCACCCTCATGAGTCCTGCCACACCACAGAGTGGACCAAGGAGTTGGTCACATGGGTGGCTGGCCGGCTGACACCATTCCACCCACCATCTTCCAGGCTGCCCAGCACCCTGCCCCCAGCCGTGACTTACAGCATTGGCAAACTATGGGCAAAAGAAGCCAAAGCAATTGTGTCTGCCTGTCCTACCTAGGACTCTGGGAGGACGGGGAAGCATCTGTGCCAAAAACATGAAGCCACATAGCAGGCCAGACACCGGCCAGCGAGGGGAACCAGTCACCACCCACAGAAAGCTGCTCTGAGCCACTTGGGAAGGGCAGGGTGTACATTTAAATAAATAAATAAAAATAAATAAATAAAAGCACACTGCATTGAGCAAGGCGCTAACAGTAACGAGCGGCGATACAGAAAAGGGAGAGCTAAAGGAAGAAGGGGAAACAGCAGCACGCAATCCAAGCAAGCAGTCCCCTGGCAAACTGCCAGCACCACCTCTTCCAGGCCCAGATCAATGCATAGGGCACAAGCCCATCGCCCACAGGTGTCCTTCCCCCAGTAGTCTGCAGGGCCAGGAACCCAAGCTGGGCTGCCCGGTGTGCCCAGAGCCTAAGCATTCTTTCTCTGGGCCCAGTACAGACTTGTAACATGAGCCCGCTGCCACGACTCCATTCCTTACTTACAATCACAAAAGTCATGAAAGGAATATACCTACTTAATTCCAAAATCACATCAGTTTAGTAGACCATATCACTTTACAGCTTCAGTTTTCTGGCCTTGTGCATTGCCAAGTCATGAATAGCCTCACTAAAGTCAATTCTGCTTGCAAGTTCACACCCCATAGGGAAAACAGCAAGGTGACCTAAGTGTTTTCATGGTAATGGGATTGCAGGCTGGGCCGGCCTGGACTCCCAGGACCTGATACAGGGCACCTATATCCCCCCAGCCCCCATGCTTGGGCCCAGTGTGCATGCCATCCCACAGGCACGGTGCTGCCCCCAGAGCTGGAGCAGGTGGCTCACGTGCCCCATAGGCAGCAACATAGGAGGGTGGGTCTGCCACCATCCTCTGTGCATCCGCCCCCATCTGCATCAGAGATGCCCCAAATCACCCCTTCTGTATACCCCAGGCAGAAACAGAAGGCACAGACAGGAACGGCTGCCATAGGACTGACAGCCTGGGACTAGAACAGGCTGAAAGACCCCATAAAATCTGAATGGGGCAGGGAGCAACGCTAAAAAAGTGGGACATTATTTCACACAATAAGGGAACTAGCTGGGTCTGTGATTTAACCAATGGTCAGCCCCCCTCACACAGACCCTTGGAGCTAGAGATCCTGAGTGCCCCAGAGGTGTGCACCAGGCCATTTCCATAGGCGAGCCATATTAGGTGAGGGAGGAAGAGACCTCCACCCAGGGACAGACCGAGAGGGGACAACAGGACAAGGGTTCCCTACCTAGGGAAGCCCTTACAAGTAGCACCCATGGACAGGAAACATCACACATCCACCCGGTGCCCAAACCAGCTCCCCTCAACCTGCCATTACATACCCCAAGACCAGCCCTTCAGTCCCCTCCACCGCATCCTCTCCCTATGGGTGGAGTGGGAATGCTTCCCACAGAGGATGTCTCGTGATTCTCTCCCACCAAGAGTGAACATGCACGCTCCAAGAGGACCCAGCATGAGGTCTCGGAGCCCAGAGCATGCATGTCCCCCACAGGCTGGGAGAACCATGGGGGGGTGGGGAGGCAAGACACCGAGGAAAGGGTTGGGGTTGCTGGTGGGACCACAGCCACAACCTACCGAGTGGTGCTGGAGCAGTGAACTGGGGATCAAGTGGCATGCTCCCAGTGCGGCCCAGCCTGAGTGCACCACCTGCCTTGGGTGGCTGCTGCTGTGCATATGGGCAGGGTTTGTCTTGCAGACAGGGGTTGCTGCTCCCTACATTCCCTCACTGCACCTAAGAGCCCTACTAGGAAAATCTGCCTTTACCTTGCCCTAATCCACCCCAAATGCACCTCCAGCCACGGCCAAGTACTTACTACCATTTATCATTTCTATAGCACTACTAGTCATACATAGCGCTGTACAGATACACATAACAAAGACAGTCCCTGCTCCATGGAGCTTGCAATCTAATCAAGACACAAAGACGTAGACAACTACAAACTTACCAGGATGTCAGGCTCTCTTACCCCCTTCTCCTGCCCCAAACCCACCCATGAGTGAGACTTTATGACCCCATTAAGGTACTACCAGTTGGATGGGATTAACTGGGAGCCGTGACAGGGTGGAACTTCACAGGGAAGGGCAGACCCAGATGTGAAGGGACCATCCCAGCCAATAGCTGGAGGTGAATTCAGCCAGGTGACCTTGGACATGAACTCACTGGGGGCACTTCACCAGGTCAAAAGATCAGATGTGTTGTCCAGTGATGCCATGGCCATCTCTCTGACAGCAATGGAGCAGGAGGTGCTACTGGATGTGCAGGCACTCCGTGCTATTGGGGAGAGCAAGGAGGTGCTACAGGTGTTGGTAGCTGCCTTCACACACTGACACATGGCCTATTGCAGCTACCAGCAATGGTCACCACCTACCTGGGGAGAGGATCGGTGGAACTCAAACTTCAGGATGTCCAGGCAGCTCCTTTTCTGCACTGCAGAAATCCTTGGACCAGCACTGGAGTGTGAGTGCACCATGATCAGGGTCCCCATGCCCATGGTGAAGTGTGATGCCATCATGATCTAGAAGCTAGCGACACTGGACTTCTGCTGCTCTGTGGCCCAATAGTTAGGGGTGGGTCAACCCACCAATCACCACCATAATAGTGGAGGTTTGTAAAGCCATCTGAGATTTGCTGGAGGTTTTCAAAGCCATCTGGGATGGACAGGGTTGGGATTAACAACTGGTTGATCCCCATGAGGACATTGAGTGCTTTCAGAGATTGGGGTTCCCTCATGGCATTGGTGCAATTGACAGCAGACACATCCCCATTATCCAGCCACTCTACAGTCATGCTGACTTTATAAACCACAAGGGTCACTGCAGGGGATGTGGACCACCAGGGACAATTAATAGACTTCATGGCTGGCTGGTCTGGCCATTTCCATGACACCCACATCTTCCACCGATCACCCTTTTGCAGCTGCATGTAGTCTGGGGCCTTTGCGCCCAACTTCCTAAAGAACACTGGGGGTGGGGGTGGTCATGGGGCCTGTTATTGTTGGGGGCCTGTTATTTTTGGGGACATCACCTATCCCCTGAAACCTTGACTTATGAGGCCCTATGGCGCGCCCTGCAACGACAAGGAACACCTCTTCAGCCGGTGGCTGAGCATCACCTGGGTCATGGTGGAGAGAGTGTTCAGGCCCCTAAAGCAGTGCTGGGGCTGCCTTGAGGGCCATATTGATTTTGAGGTGTGGTTGGCCCCCCAATGATATCTGCAGCTTGTGTCTTACACAAGAACATCTGCACAACTGACAGGGCCATTTTGGACAACCCACCACCTGACCGGCTGGTGCACCTCTTCAGGGTGCATACAGTCCAGGAGGAGAGGTGCATGTCTGGGGGGAGAAGGGCCACACTGTGCAGACAGATAAGCCACATGGCAGTTCCCCCATGTAAATAGTAGAACCTAATCGGTTACATATAAACAGTGAGTATATATGTAGCTTGTGTTTATATATGTATATTGTAAAGACAGTTGACCTGTTATCAGTGTCTGCCTCCTACTGTGCCATCACACCTCCCACCTGAACGGGACAGTAAGCCATCACACTCAGGAAATGGGGAAACCAAGAATGTAGGGGAACTTCTAGTGACCGCTCACATGGAGGTACACATGATAAGGTGGGTGCTCTTACACACACTCTACACCTACACACCAGAGTACTAAAATCCCCCACCCCTTCAACCCAGTAATAATAAAACCAGAAGTAAACTACAAGAATGCCTGTATTATATGACAATGTATTTATTTATTTCTAGCATTTCTACCCTGCCCCTCTTGCAGACAGCGACATGGGGCAGCTAACAAAATATAGTTACAATAAATCGATATTAAAAATATATACATATAAAAATACATAAAAATCTGGTCTGTGCATAAAACAGCTTCCCACCCCATCCAACCCAACCCAACCCCCACCCAAAATGCCTGACAGAAGATCCAGGTCTTACAATTTTGCTAGAAAGCAAGGCAATCCAGGCCGAGGCAAACCTCCACTGGGTGGGCATTTCATAGTGACGGCGCAGCTGCAGAGAATGCCTGCCTGTCTGTTCGGACCTGCCGATAGTGCGGGATCTCTAGGAGGGCGCTCCTGGACAACCACAGGGGCTGCCCAGGGGGTGAGGTGATCTCAGGTAAGCAGGGCCCAGGCCATGAAGGGCTTTAAAGGTCAAAACCAGCACCTTGAATAGGGCCTGGAAGACAATAGGCAGTCAGTGCAATGCTCGGAGCACTGGCTGAATGTGCTCCCTACAGCCCATCCCAGTAAGCAGGAAGGTTGCTGCATTCTGCACTAGCGGCAGCTTCTGGACCGTCACCATGGGCAGCCCCACAAACAGCACACTGCAGTAGTCTAGCCTCGAGGTGACAAATGCATAGATGTGGATGGCAGTGGTGAAATTGGAGTCTGACACATATGGACAGAGCCTCTTCACCAGATGTATTTGTCAAAAGGCACCCCTGGCCACAGCCAACACCTGAGAACCCCGGCATAACTGTGAATCCAGGAGCACCCACAGACTCCATACAGATGGAACCTATAGAGGAGGATACCCCCAATAACAGGGGAACCCCTCCCCCAAATCACTGGTCTCCCCACCCACCAGTCGCCCCAGGTTCTCCGTGAACCATGGGGACCTGCAGAGACAAAATGCTAGGAGCAGACACCTAGGAGTCACCCAATCAATGGCCCCAACCAGCCAACCATTCTAAAAGGCCACGAGGTCATCGATGGTGCAACCATCAAGGTCAACAGGTACCTCCGCAAGAGCATTCCAGAGCCCCTCTGGTTCCATGTCTTTGGGGGCAGAGCATCCAAACTGGTCCCACACCCCTATGGTCAGGCAGGTGCGCTGGGATGGAGGCTTGCAGGAGGTAATGGTCTGACCACGGCAAGGGTGAACACCCCCAAACATCGGACCCCTTGCCTCAAGGTCAGTGCAGTACACTAAGTCCAGTGTGTGCCCCTGGTATGTGTCGGGCTCAACACCACCTGGGACAGACTCATGATTGCCAAGGTGGTCATGAATTCCTGCTCCACCCCATGCAATCTGGCATCGGCATGGATATTGAGGTCCCTCAAAACAATAAGTTTAGGAGACCTCAAGACCAAATCTGAGACCAGAGCTGCTAGAGCAGACAGGGATGCTGCCATGCAGTGGGGTGCATGGTACAATAGCAGAACCCCCAACCTGTCCTTGTCCAGACCCTTTGGTTTGTCTCAAACACAAGGTGGAGGCCCTCTATTCCGGACTCATTCTGCACTGAAAACCTCTGAGCGACCATACCATCCCTGAAAAATAATAGCTATGCCCCCCTCCCAACCCTCTGATCTGGGCTGTTGCTGGACAGAGTACCCAACCAGAATGAGGTCAGAGAGAATAGGCCCTGACAACTCATCCAGCCAGGTCTCTGTCTCTCTCACACACACACAGGTCAGCAGCCTAATCCAAGATAGCATCATGTATAATAGATGATTTATTGGCCACTGACCTCACATTAAACCACACTCAAGAAAACAGATGTCGGGATCTGTGAGCTGAGGCACAGGACAAGTTGGATGGAAAGGGATTTTCTTTCTGGTTCTGAGAAAACCATAAAACAGATTAACAGAAAAACAGAACAGAAAAACGTAATATAAACTTAGCAAACATATGTACATATTAGGTACTGGTGCTCCACTCCTGGGCCCTCTTCCCCAGCTCCATCATGCACTCATGAACCTGGTGCCAGATTTGTTGGACGGTGTATCTGATGTCTAAGAACACCAACACCATGGCCAACGAGTCTAGACCTGAGATGAAAAGTCTCAGCAAGGGCTGCTTCTATTGGAAGCAGGATGTTCACCGAGATTTGGGCAACATGGAAATTTACCAGACTTCCCACTGTTTTCACCATTTTCTGTTATTTTTTGCAAGTTGAACGGGACTGCCATGGGCCAGTCCCAAGCCCTGTCTGTGCTTCACGTACAACCCCAGTGGCAGTGGAGACAAAAAAACTACTGGCTAAGCATTGGGAAGTGCTGGAAATTGCCATAAAAGTGCTGTAAAATTCCCAGAAAGTGATAAAATGTTCCGGAAAGTGCTGAAGAGTCTCAGAAAGGGATGAAAATAACAGGGAAAATGGCAGAAGTGCAGAATCACCAGAAACTGATGAAGTACTGATGGACACTCGCAAGCACTCCTGAGAGGTCAGTATTTCCCATTGGAACAGGAACCCTTACCTCATCTCAGCCCTAAGCATATCCTCCCTCTGCTCCTCAATTGTGAAGTGTTAGGACAAATTATGATTAATGGCTGGGTTGCCCAAGATGCATTTCCAGCTAAAGAATAATCTGTAGAATCCATGTCCTTTTTGGAGCGATGGAATGGGGCAGTTGGCCAGGTCCCCATACAGGAAACCCACAGCCTTACCCAATCCTGGAGTGGTGGTGGTGGTGGTGGGGGGGAACGGTGCTAATAAGCATGATGCATGCTGTCTGTAATAGTGCATGAACTGTTACCCTGTCCTCAGGACCCCATCATAGGCAGTCAGGGTGACTGGCATGGAAAGAAATTGAGGGAATGCTTTCAGGATCTGTGAGCTAAGGCACAGGATAAGTTGGATGGAAAGGGGTATTGGTCTGGGGTTTCTCCTTGGGTGCTTACAGATGTGACAGGGGCCCAGTTCATCCAGCTCTGGCTTGCTTGGGCCAGCACCGACTCTACACATTTGTTTTGGATCTGCTAGATATGGGCCTGGTTCAAACCCCAGTGGGGTTGGTGGCTGGACCAAAAATGTGGGCTTGGAACAAACCGGGCCCATGGTCCGGCCCTGTAAGCCCCCTGGGTGGGCCAGAGCTGGTGGGTGAATCAGGTAGGCATATCTGTTTGCACGTCCACCCAGCCCAGCATTGGGGGCTGTCATGGCTGCGTGTTACTGACAGCCATGGCTGTCTGTCATAGGAGGGACTGGGGCACCGGCCGCAGTGTGGGGGCTTGGCTAGGCAGCCGCACATCACTCCACGCCCCCTTCCCCAGCTGGGTCTGGCCACGGGGACTTGTGTTCCCATCACTGGAGCTGCCCCGGCCAGGGTTAGCCCTCACCACCCCCAGGTGGTGCCCTCCTGCCATACATGGCACTCAGAGTGCTGCACAAAGGTAAAACCATATAAACATTATAAAACAAATAAAACAAAACTATTTAAAACAATCATTACAAGTTTTAAATGGGGCAGGAAAAAAGGGAGGGCAAAGTACAATGAGGATACCACCAGTGGATCCTAAAGCACCTAGAAAACAAATATGTTTTTAGGTGCTTTTTAAAAAGGTATGGAGGAAGGAACTGAAATGAACATCTGGAAGGAGCGGGTTCCACATCGAGGGGCCCGCCACAGCACAAACTCAATTGCCAGCTAACTTCAGACGTGATGGCGGAACACCCAAACAGCGGGTGGTTCCTGAACACAGATACCCATCAGCATGAGGTTCCAGGCATAGGTCTCAAATATAGCCAGGACTGAAACTGTTCAGGGACCTAAAAACCAAAAGCACAATCTTATTTATTAAAATATTTTTATCCTGCCTCTTCCACTCACAGCCGCTCAAGACAGCGATCAGCAAAATAAAACATAAATACAGTAATACATATATTAAAACACTATGAAATTGTACAATTAAACTAAACTAAACTGGGGTTAAAAAAATAAAATCACCCTACCACCCTAATCTACTCCCCACTCTTCACCCATCTCCTCACCTAATGCCTGGCAGAACAGTCAGGTCCTGCATTTTCGTTGAAAGAAGGGAAGGTCTGGAGCCAATCGGGCCTCCATTGGAAGGGAGTGCCACAGCCTAGGTGCGGCCACCAAGAACGCTCTCTCCAGGTGTCCCCGGCTGCCTGGCAAGTGAGGTGGTACTGCAGGTAGGCGGGGCCAAGACCATTTATGGCTTTATAGGTCAAAACCAACACCTTGAATCGGGCCCAGAGGACTATAGGCAGCCAGTGCAAGGAGCAGAGCGGTGGCCCACTCCTATAAGGAGATGGGCCACCACATTCTGCACCAGCTGCAGTCGCTGAACTGTCACCATGGGTAGCTGCATGTACAGCGCATTACAATAGTCTAGTCTTGAGGTAATGAAAGCATAGACGACAGTGGCCAGGCCAGGTTGGAGTCGGAGATATACGGCCAAAGCCACCACACCAGATGTAATTGGCAAAATGTGCTCCTCGCCAGTCTACACCTGGACATCCAGGTGGAGCTGGGAATCGAGGAGCACTCCCAGACTACAAACCTCAGAAGTCAGTGGCGGACGGACCCCATCAATGACAGGGGACATCACACCCTCTGCCTTACCCACTAAATCATCTTCATCTTGTCAGGATTCAGCTTCAGTCGGCTCACCCTCATCCAGTCCCCCAGAGCTGCCAAACATTGGGTAAGCACAGAGACTGTCTGGGTCAGATGAAAAAGATGTCGAGTTCGGTATCAGCATATTGACACCTAACAGCAAACCCTCTCACATCCTCACCCAGTGGCTGCATATACACGTTGAACAGGAGATGAAGAACAATCCCTGAGCACCACCCGCTGAGTTCTTCTGGCCAGGAATGAGCAGAACCATTCGACAACAATTCTGCCCACGCCAGCTCGGTCCTGCAAGCGAGTCACCAACATCTCATGGTCAACGGTATCAAAAGCAGCTGACAGTTCTAACAAGATCAACAGGGTCGATCGGTTCTTATCCAGTTCCTGTTGAAGGTTGTCGACCAAAGCCACAAGCGCGGTCTCAGTACCATACCCCCTCCTTGTGTTCCCCAACCCTCTGCGCCTTTCCCTGTTGGAGCCTCATGCTCTTCCCCCTCCCGCCACACAATTCCCTGATTGCCTTGCTCTATTAATGAATTAATTATTATTATTATTATTATAAGCATTTGTATAGCACCAGCAGTGTACCTGGTGCTTTACAGAACAGTAAGATAGACACAGTCCCTGCCTACGGCTTATAATCTAATAGACATGGAGGAGGGAGACAAGGAGAGGGGACATAGGGACAAACAAGGGATAAATATCCAACTCTGTGTGTGCTGAGTTTATCTCTGCTGCCATCTACTGGTGCTTAGTGGTACTTTCCAACCACAGCCTGTTGCTCACTTCCCCTGTGATGAACTTTGGTTTTGACTCACTGTGACATCCTACCACAAGATCCTGAGGAGCATTTAGCATGACACTAGGCTTGTGCTCCCCCTTCTCTAACAATCCTCCAGTCCTAACAGTAAGTTGTGTGCTTGTATTCTGTAAGCCACCCTGAGCCTTAGGGGAAGGGCAGAGTAGACATTTGACGAAATAAATTAATAAACACATAAACAACAACAATGCACCTGATAGCTGCTTTCTGTCATGCAACATTTCGCCCGGTGAAGGGCTGATGGAGCATGCTCGTGAAGCTGTTTGGGGCATGGCTCTGACTACATGAGAACTGACTGCACACCTGCATATGGGAGCAGTGTTCTGGGTTGCCATGGGAATATGCATGTGCAAAATGGCCATGGGAATATAGTGGGACATGTTAAAATTTACAGAAGTACTAGCATTCCATTCCCCAAATAACTACTGTGCATTTATTGGAAATGATTCCCTAGCCCCCAACAGAATCCTTGAAACGTGATTAACAGGGAAAACTTGTGTAGCAAGGGGTCTCCCAGGGGCACTGGGGTTGCACTCTGGGGAATTAGCTCACCCCTTGCTATGCAGTTTCAGCCTCAAGCCTGGGCTGAATCCCCCTCTTTACAGAAGGGGGTACCCTCTCAGGACACATCACACAGTCCAGAGGGTATTCATCCACAGTCTTATTAGACCCAACCAGTGCACACAGTCCCTGGCAGGGGCGGCTGGTGGGTCTTGAGGTTGGAGGGACAGTAAGGCCAGCCAGCCGGCCTGCTGGTGACAAAGCCACCGGTGGGCGGCGCCAGGGCAACAGTGGGCAGCATAACCCAGCAGCAAGGAGTTCCAAGGGTTAATGTTGGATGGACATTACTTAATCAAGCAATTTCAGTTAGGTTAGGCAGGTTATAATCACCTCCTCTGCCAGGTTTAAAAGCAGGCAGACAACCTTCAACGTCACTTACAAGCAGTTTTAGCAAAGACACACAGCAGAGGTTAAGAACGCGGCTTCAGAGAGAAGGAACTTGCTGCATGTATGTTGGAAAGACCCCAATCCCTGCTTCAGAAGTCCCTTCTGAAGCAATTGTCTTGCCCTCTGCTCGGTGTGGGTGTGGAAGAGATTTCAAGGCCCATGAATCACCAGGCTCACAGTTACATCTCAGGATTTAAAATTTATCTCCAGACTCACAGTTACATCTCAGGATTTAAAAAGCATTCCATTTCCAGCATTGTGAACACAAACCTAAAGATCCAATTTCCAGCATTGGAAACACACACCTAAAGATCCCACCCTCAGGGGGTGGAAGCAGTGTGGGGGGACCCTCAAGGGGGGGAGCAGCATGGGGGAGCAGGGTGGGGGGACCCTCAGAGGGGTGGGAGCATGGTGGCATGACCCTCAGAGGGGTGGGGTGGACCCTTGGGGGAGTGTGATCAGGGTGGGCTTGCATCAAGCTCCCAGGCGAGAAGTTCCATTGCACCCATTAGGCGCAATGGAAGAAGGCTAGCTCCTCCCTCCACAGCACATCCTATGCGTGCGGTGGACTGAGGGGCTCAGCTGCCCAAATCATGTTTTCAATAGAAAATGCGGTTTGGGCAGCTCAGCCTTTTTGTCCCTTTTAGGACCCACTCTCAGAGTGGCTCCGAGAGTGGGTCCCGGAAGGGAGATAGAGTCTGACAGCAGCAGCCTCTGAAGCAGGTCAGAGGCTGCTGCCAGAAGCGGCAACAAGTTGTTGTTTTTTCTCTATAGTGACGGCACGGTTCCCCCATGGCACTACGGGGGCTATGCCCCAAACACCCTTGGGGGGGGGAGGGGGAGCCACCCCTGGTCCCTGGGGCTGCCGGCTCAGTCACCGCCACCCTTCAGGCACAGGTCCATCTCTCTCAGGCACAGGCACACCCCAATATCAATCCACAAAGTCCATCCAGCCAGGCCTTAAACCCCCAGGCTCTGGCCAAGCCTTCCCCAGGCAGAAGGCTCCCTCCTGGGGACAGCCTCCCCACTTGCCTGGGTCCCTCTGGTTCTCCAGCCTTCAGCACCTTGGATAGCATAGAGCAGGACAGCTTCTTCAGGGAGATGTTGCTTCTTCACCTCCCTGGTAAAGACTCTTCTCTCAGCCTTGTCTCTTCTTATACACAGTAGAGTGGGCATGGCCAGGCTTCTACTCTTCAGCCTTAAAGGGCCAGTAACCTGCCCACTCTGTCACAGGGATTTCTCAGACTGTGCTCCCCACAGGCGAATCCCCAGCTCTGGGGCTGGCTCTGCCACACCCCTGTGTGCACTCAGCCCTCTCGCTGGTCCACACAGCCCCCTTAAAGGGGCAGCAGCCCCACAGGACTGCTCCCTGCTACACCTTGGAAAATTGCTGATAAACCTTGTAACTGAGGGATTTAGAACAGTAAACCATGAACGTGATTGAAACCATGTACCGAGGGGAGAGGTTGCTGGCAAGAACCCTAACTCTCTGTGCACACTGATGGCTTACAAATCACCACCACTCACCCATCCCTTCCAAGGGGGCCATCACTGCATCCTCCTGGGTTGCAGTGATTCATAACAGCCGAGGTATGATGGGTATTCCAGGACACCCAGGTGGTACGCTTGCCCATACCATCTTGGCTGCCGAATAGAACCACCAGTCAGCACAGCCCCTGACATGGCTACACACCCCACTCATCAAAGAGAGGACACAAGACTCATGGTAAAGGTGCAATGGTGGAGTTATTTACTGTGGGGTGAGGGAATGGGTAACAGGAAGGAGGGTTGCTGCACAGGTGCATGGCCCACATGGGTGTTGTGGCTCCAGTGGGTGAGCCAGGGTGCAGGAACCACTGGTTGATAGGAGGATGGGTGTGGGCATGATGGTGTGATGGACCACGCAGAGGGTGGGGGTGAGGGAAGGCGCAAGCTGGAAAGGGATTGGTTGTTTTGCTGGGTGGCCAGGGTTGGCTGAGAGGAAAACCGGGCTTGGCTGATGGGATTGGGTGGGACAGCAATAACTGCTGGGGGGTACAGACATATGGAGTCTGCGCCTGGGTGGTCCCTGTGGATCCCAGCATCAAGAACCATGAGCTGTTCATCATTGTGCTCCAGAACCCTCCCGTGCTGTTCAGTCATGCCCTGGATGGCACCTTGTTCTCATCCGCATGCATGTCAGAGCTTCAAGCCACTTGGGGTATGGTAAAGTGTAAGATTTACTTGGCATGGGGTCATGGAGGCAAAGGAATGGAGAAATCAATGCTGTGGCACAGGCCAAGGGTAGGGAAACCACAGTGGTCCTGGGACCACAGTGGCTGTTGGAAATGAACCGCAAGCTACAAGGACCATTCCTCTTCTGTGTCAATTCTCCCTGCCGGGTACCATTAGTCCTCCCCTTACCCTCTCCCCAGGTCCTGTGATGAAGGGGGAACACAGATCCTTCCACATCCAGCTCTGGGTGTGGGGGAAAGGGAACCAGTGACTCTGCCCCTCTGCCACTGATTGGGCTTTCCCTCCTCTCTGGCTCCCAAGGTGAATGTGCATGGAGGGCATGGATCCTGCCCCCAATGCTGCTGCCACGGTGTGCATCCCCCAGTCCAGGTTCTGGGGATAGAATTGATGGTGGGGTGGGGGTGGGGGTGGAACACAGTAGGGCACAGAGCAAGGACCTGGTGGTGGTGGTGGTGGTATGAGCTGGTGTAGAAGGGTGAGGAGTGCAAGCACAGGGGCCTGAGTGAGGTGCAGGGCTTCTGAGGCACGCTGAACGATGTTTGCTGTCAGAGCAGGCACATCCCACAGCAAGGACATAGTGAAAGAAATGATAGGAACTGTCCGTGGAACGCAGTGGGGGTGGGGGACTGGAATACCGCTTGGAATGCACGGAGTTCTGTGAGCGTCAACAGCTGAATGGAGTGATTAAGGAATACAACGGAATGACACCTCTGAATGGCAGGAAACCTAGAAAGGGGTTATATTGCCACAGAAGGGACAGGGGTGGGTGTGGAGGGCGGGGGGCAGGGTGCAGTAACTTCGCGGTACAGCATGGAATGCTAGGGAAAGGGTACAGAGGACCTGTTGGAATGGCGGAGGGGATACCTCTGCCCATTCCTTTGCATTCAGTCCCCTCCCTACTACCCTTTCCTTTGAGTTGTGGGTCCATTGTATCCCTTTTAATGTCCATTATGGGCAGTGCAGGGGTATCCACTTAGTAGTCTAGAGATGCCACCATTGTTTTCCATGGACATTCCTTATCATCCATTACTGCATGTCCCCACATGGTATGCTGACAGGGCATGGGCTGAGGGCTGGCTTGCACCAGAACAGTTACTGCATGCATATCCTAGTCTTGCCATTTTTCTGATACGATCTCTTCTGTTATGCCCAGCCTGATGATTCAGCTATGAACTGTGTGGATATGCACATACACTGGATAGTATGACCCACATTGTCCCTTCCTGTTTGAGTCCCTGTCCCTTATTTCAGAGGTTGAGAGATGTGCTTCCATCATCCCCATATAATGAAAGGGCAGCAATGTAACAAAATTAAACTGTTTTATTGATGGGATGTAACACAATTGCGGAGAAACTTAAATAAAGGGCTGTTTACATCACTTGGGTGGGGACAAAGTAACATAAATAAGGAGGTGATTACATAACCAGGGGTGNCTCCCTGGTAAAGACTCTTCTCTCAGCCTTGTCTCTTCTTATACACAGTAGAGTGGGCATGGCCAGGCTTCTACTCTTCAGCCTTAAAGGGCCAGTAACCTGCCCACTCTGTCACAGGGATTTCTCAGACTGTGCTCCCCACAGGCGAATCCCCAGCTCTGGGGCTGGCTCTGCCACACCCCTGTGTGCACTCAGCCCTCTCGCTGGTCCACACAGCCCCCTTAAAGGGGCAGCAGCCCCACAGGACTGCTCCCTGCTACACCTTGGAAAATTGCTGATAAACCTTGTAACTGAGGGATTTAGAACAGTAAACCATGAACGTGATTGAAACCATGTACCGAGGGGAGAGGTTGCTGGCAAGAACCCTAACTCTCTGTGCACACTGATGGCTTACAAATCACCACCACTCACCCATCCCTTCCAAGGGGGCCATCACTGCATCCTCCTGGGTTGCAGTGATTCATAACAGCCGAGGTATGATGGGTATTCCAGGACACCCAGGTGGTACGCTTGCCCATACCATCTTGGCTGCCGAATAGAACCACCAGTCAGCACAGCCCCTGACATGGCTACACACCCCACTCATCAAAGAGAGGACACAAGACTCATGGTAAAGGTGCAATGGTGGAGTTATTTACTGTGGGGTGAGGGAATGGGTAACAGGAAGGAGGGTTGCTGCACAGGTGCATGGCCCACATGGGTGTTGTGGCTCCAGTGGGTGAGCCAGGGTGCAGGAACCACTGGTTGATAGGAGGATGGGTGTGGGCATGATGGTGTGATGGACCACGCAGAGGGTGGGGGTGAGGGAAGGCGCAAGCTGGAAAGGGATTGGTTGTTTTGCTGGGTGGCCAGGGTTGGCTGAGAGGAAAACCGGGCTTGGCTGATGGGATTGGGTGGGACAGCAATAACTGCTGGGGGGTACAGACATATGGAGTCTGCGCCTGGGTGGTCCCTGTGGATCCCAGCATCAAGAACCATGAGCTGTTCATCATTGTGCTCCAGAACCCTCCCGTGCTGTTCAGTCATGCCCTGGATGGCACCTTGTTCTCATCCGCATGCATGTCAGAGCTTCAAGCCACTTGGGGTATGGTAAAGTGTAAGATTTACTTGGCATGGGGTCATGGAGGCAAAGGAATGGAGAAATCAATGCTGTGGCACAGGCCAAGGGTAGGGAAACCACAGTGGTCCTGGGACCACAGTGGCTGTTGGAAATGAACCGCAAGCTACAAGGACCATTCCTCTTCTGTGTCAATTCTCCCTGCCGGGTACCATTAGTCCTCCCCTTACCCTCTCCCCAGGTCCTGTGATGAAGGGGGAACACAGATCCTTCCACATCCAGCTCTGGGTGTGGGGGAAAGGGAACCAGTGACTCTGCCCCTCTGCCACTGATTGGGCTTTCCCTCCTCTCTGGCTCCCAAGGTGAATGTGCATGGAGGGCATGGATCCTGCCCCCAATGCTGCTGCCACGGTGTGCATCCCCCAGTCCAGGTTCTGGGGATAGAATTGATGGTGGGGTGGGGGTGGGGGTGGAACACAGTAGGGCACAGAGCAAGGACCTGGTGGTGGTGGTGGTGGTATGAGCTGGTGTAGAAGGGTGAGGAGTGCAAGCACAGGGGCCTGAGTGAGGTGCAGGGCTTCTGAGGCACGCTGAACGATGTTTGCTGTCAGAGCAGGCACATCCCACAGCAAGGACATAGTGAAAGAAATGATAGGAACTGTCCGTGGAACGCAATGGGGGTGGGGGTGGGGGACTGGAATACCGCTTGGAATGCACGGAGTTCTGTGAGCGTCAACAGCTGAATGGAGTGATTAAGGAATACAACGGAATGACACCTCTGAATGGCAGGAAACCTAGAAAGGGGTTATATTGCCACAGAAGGGACAGGGGTGGGTGTGGCGGGCGGGGGGCAGGGTGCAGTAACTTCGTGGTACAGCATGGAATGCTAGGGAAAGGGTACAGAGGACCTGTTGGAATGGCGGAGGGGATACCTCTGCCCATTCCTTTGCATTCAGTCCCCTCCCTACTACCCTTTCTTTTGAGTTGTGGGTCCATTGTATCCCTTTTAATGTCCATTATGGGCAGTGCAGGGGTATCCACTTAGTAGTCTAGAGATGCCACCATTGTTTTCCATGGACATTCCTTATCATCCATTACTGCATGTCCCCACATGGTATGCTGACAGGGCATGGGCTGAGGGCTGGCTTGCACCAGAACAGTTACTGCATGCATATCCTAGTCTTGCCATTTTTCTGATACGATCTCTTCTGTTATGCCCAGCCTGATGATTCAGCTATGAACTGTGTGGATATGCACATACACTGGATAGTATGACCCACATTGTCCCTTCCTGTTTGAGTCCCTGTCCCTTATTTCAGAGGTTGAGAGATGTGCTTCCATCATCCCCATATAATGAAAGGGCAGCAATGTAACAAAATTAAACTGTTTTATTGATGGGATGCAACACAATTGCGGAGAAACTTAAATAAAGGGCTGTTTACATCACTTGGGTGGGGACAAAGTAACATAAATAAGGAGGTGATTACATAACCAGGGGTGGGGTGCAGATGATTTACCTTAAATAAATAGGTGGTGACACCAGGGGGAAGGGGAACAAAATGGAATTAGGTTTCACCCCCTCCCACTCCTTCCTTCTCCTCTTCTGCATCCCCTCCTTTCCCCAACAGGCCTTGGTTGCTTGGGTGTGGGTCCCGTTTCCTCCTCCTCCTCCTCCTCCAGCTCATAAGAATATAAGTAGTGCCATACTGAGTCAGAACAATGGTTCATCAAGCCCAGCATCCTGTCCTCTGACAGTGGCCAATATCGATCGCATGGGAGAAGAACCAACAGTCACAACGGGCCATTGTTCACTCCCAGTTCCTGACAGTAAGAAGTTCATCCCATAAGCTACTTGGTTAATAGCCATTAATGGATCTACTCTCCAAGAACTTATCCAGTCCCTTTTTAAACCCAGCTATGCTACTGGCCTTGACAACATCATCTGGCAACAAATTCCATAAGTTAATGATGTGTTAAGTGAAAAAGTACTTCCTTTTATTTGTTTTAAATCTGGCAGCAGCTAGTTTCATGGAGTGTCTGTCCCCTAGTTCTAGTACTATTTGATTGGGTAAATAACAGTTCCCTATCTACTCATTCCATACCACTCAAAATTTTATAAACCTCTATCATGTCCCCTCTCAGTCTTCTCTTCTCTAAGGCTGTGTTCCTACTTGAGGTGGCAGTGGTGGCAGCGGGAGGGACGAGGGAAGGCGCGGCAGCGTGGAG
>QEPC01003635.1:3538288-3560039 GCA_003113815.1 Sphenodon punctatus | reverse complement strand
CACATTAAATCTCATCTGCCATTTAGATGCCCAGGCACTCAGTCTCATAAGATCCTGCTGCAGTTCTTCACAGTCTGCTTGTGTTTTAACTACCTTGATTAACTTGGTGTCATCTGCAAATGTAATCACCTCACTCTTAATGCCCTTTTCCATATCATTAATGAATACATTAAACAGCACCTGTCCCAATGCAGATCCTTGGGGCACACCACTTTTTACATTTCTCCATTGTGAAAACTGACAATTCAGTCCTGCTCTTTGTTTCCTATCCTTTAACCAGTTACCGATCCATAGTAAGACACTACCTCCTATCCCATGACTTTTTAATTTTCTGAAGAGTCTTTTATGTGAGACCTTATCAAATGCTTTCTGAAAATCCAGGAGTCACTATATTTACCCGGTCTCCCTTGTCCACATGCTTATTTACACCCTCAAAGAATTCCAACAGATTAGTGAGGCATGACTTACCTTTGCAAAATCCATGTTGTCTCTTCCCCATTAAGCCATGTTTATCAACATGCCCAGTGATTCTGTTCTTAATTATCATTTCCACCATTTTGCCCGGCACAGACGTCAAGCTTACTGGTCTGTAGTTTCCAGGATCACCTATGGATCACTTTTTAAATATTGGGGTTATGTTTGTCATCCTTCAGTCCTCGGGTACAGTGGCAGAGTTTAGCGATAGGTTACAAATTACTAACAGTAGCTCTGCAATTTCATATTTGAGTTACTTCAGAACTCTGGGGTGAAAATTTAGAGCAAATTTAGTTTGTCAATTTGCTCTAGAATCTCCTCCAGAGTCAGGTTGATTTGTGACAGCTCTTCCAGATCATCACCTACAAAGTAAGGTTCTGGCATGGGTATCTCCCCAACATCCTCTGCAGTGAAGACCGAAGCAAAGAACTCATTCAGCTTCTCTGCAATGTCCTTTCCCACCCCCTAAGTGGCCCTTGCAACCCCTTGTCATCTAACGGCTCAGTGGGTGCTGGCTCCAGCAGGACTGCAGGCGACGGGGCACTCTGACCACTGGTGGTGGCTTGGCTGGGAGGGACACGGCAGGCTTCTGGAAAGACCCATTTGGATGGATGGACTCCAGCTGAAGCGCCTTTGGGAGAGGGAGCTGGGGGAGGAGGGGCTCGACCTGTGGGGCCTGCCCCAGAGAAGCTGTGATGCTGTGGCAGTGGTCCCCACAAGGTGGAAGACAGCATGCTGCATGCCGAGTGCCTGAATCAGGTGCCTGCACAGGGTATGGACCTCCACCACCAGTGCCCTGTGGCCCACCTGCAGATTCCTGATCAGCTGGTTCCACTGGTGATTCTCCTGGCAGTGTTCCAAGTGGGCCTCGATGGCCAGGGACTGCTGTTCCAAAGAATTCCACTGCAGAAAATGGCAATACTCCTAGGCCAGTGAGAGGATTGCATCCTGTATCTCATCTGCCTGGTGGGTGGTCTCCTCCAGCAGCTGTAACGCCAGGTCCTCACTGCACTGCCAACCCCACACTTGGTTCCACCGAGCCACTGGGGTTGGTGGTGCTGGTGCTGGTTCCACTTGTAGACCTGTAGTAGGGTGGAGAAGACAGTCATTGATTTGGGCCACCCCACTCCCGTCTACCTGCCCCGGTGTTCTGACGTTGTCCCTTGCACCTGCTGCCTCTACACCTATCATTGCCCCTACCCGCTCCAGGTGCCTACTCACCATCCACCTCACCCCCCAAAATCTCCCCTTGTGCTGCCTTCCCACCATCTAGTCATGCCTATGCTCACCACAAGCTAGCTCAGTGTCCCAGAGCTGTTCCTCTGGCTCCCCCTCGCTGTCCTGATCCCCTGTGGACACAGTAAGGAATGACATCCCCATGAGCGAATGGTGGCTATTGGTTGCTCTCTCCTCAGTACACCCTCCCCCAGGTGCATTCACTTAATGAACCCCTCATCTGACACGATCTCTAGAGGCTCTGTGTCCTGTGTCCACTCTTCCTCCACCCCCGTCGGCTCCTGGAACTCAGGCTGGCTCTTCGGGTCAAGGGGGTGGAAGGTCACATGAATGGAACTGGAGTCCTCCAAGTCAGATCCTGGGGGAGGGGTGGGGCCAGGCAGTGAGGACTTGTTCCAGGATGGCCTGCGTTCTGTGGGGGAAACTGGAACAGGTGCAGCGGGGATGGTGTATCTATATCCTCATGGCCAGTGCTGAAGCTGTCGGCCACAATGTGCAGGGCTTCCAGGGCCACGATGTCCCCCTGAACTGCAAGGAAGGTGTCAAGGGCACCTGTTGTTGTAAGCCACCCTGAACTGCTATGTCAGGAGGGGCGGGGTATTAAGTGTGTATAAACAAACAAACAAACAAACAAATAAAGGGCATTATTTTCCAGCCACAGCCAGACCTCTTGCCATGCTCCTTGGACCTTGGCCTCCTTGTGTCCCCTTTTGAGGTCCTTGGCCCACTGCCAGCATTGCCCCATGTCCCTGTCATAGCCGAACTCCCTCATGCGCGCATCAATGCTCTTGAACACCCCCTCATTGCAATAGTTCTGACAGAGCTCGATCTGCACCTCCATTTCCCCCCACAGGCTGATGAATGCCTGGGTCTCCTCCTCAGTCCAGAGTGCTCCCCTCTGGCAGGTGGCTCAGGAGGCAGCTCGTGGCACAGCTGGGGTGTGTGGTACCACTAATGTCCTGGGCATGGCCCTGCTGGTTGATGACTATGGAAATGATACAATGGACACCTGAGTTGTAACTACCATTGGGTATCTGTGTTGGCAGCTCTCCCTCCCCCTGCAATGGCTTACCACACTGGACTGGCTGTCCTCACACTCTGTTGTTGCCCTGTGGCAATTGCTTCCGGTCAGGTGCTCTGGGGGCGGGAGGGCCGGCATTCGGTGCTTGCTGCAGAGTAGTCCAGGATCGCCCAATGCGGGTTTGAGTTTGACATGCAGTCCTTTTAAGGGCGCCGGGGCTGACTTGGGAGGTCTAGGTGTGTGACCTTGTCTCTGGTCCATCTGCTCTGGGCCTTTCACCCATGGCCCTATGGTGCTGGCAGACCTTACCAAGGGATGGGGCAACACGGGTCTGGTCACACAGGAGGTAGCCCATTGCCCCACTTTGGGCAACATTACTACATGCTGCATCCCTGGGCTTTTTTGGAGGATGCATCGTGTAGTAGCTGGCTGCCTGCCCTGCCACAAAGTGGGGTGAACATCTGGAAGCTGCGGGACAAAAGAGCCACTGCATTGTGTGTTAACATTGCCCAAAGTGGGATAATATCTCATGTGGCTGCATCTGTCAGAAGTGCAGGCTGGGGCATGGAGAGTTAGTTCAGGATCGGTGCTTGGGTGCATCGGTGCAGGATCAGGTCTCAGCTTCCAGTGGGTTTTTTTACACACACGTTTCTCCTGCATGTTTGCTGTTACTTCCTGAACTTTCTGTGTGTCTAAATCACTCACCCAGATCTTAAACATCTGGCTCGTTGAACTTCTGCGTAGAAATTCTCCCAGAATGTTTGTGTGAAAAAGTTCTTCTGGTAAACTTCTTTGCTTCAGGCAGCTGTGGTCACTTGGTTTCCATGGCAGCCTGTCACGTCTACAGCTGAGGCTACTTTAGACTGCCTCAGGGCAGTGTTTGTGTGAAGAATGCATCCAGGAACTGCCTCAGGGCAGTGTGTGTGTGAAGAATGCATCCAGAACTTACTTGTGGACTTGTAAACCCAGAAGATTGAAAAATCCGGAACTTTAAGGTGTGTGTAAAAATGCCGAGTGTGTCAGTGAAGGATCAGGTCCAGGGTCTCAGGTGCAGGTGAGTCAGTGCAGGATCAGCTCCAGGGTCCAAGACATCCTTGGCACACTGGGCATCAACACATGGACCAGAGAATGGAAGAAGCAGGTCAAAGTGCTGGAGACAACAAACAGGCAAGTAGAACAGAAGGACACAGGACCAGTTCCAAAGCAAAGTCCAAACAGACAGATCAAGAATAAAAATCCAAGCAGAAACAAGACAGGCAGACGAGTCAAAGCACAAGCTGAATCAGGCAGGACAGAGCCAGTCCTGCACAAACAACAGGATTCAGAGTAGGAGAAAACAATCCAGCAGCTACCAACATTGGAAGGAAACAGACAGACAGATGATCTACTCATCCTCCTGTGGCTGCTGATTGGCCTTATTTACAGACCAGAAGCCAATCAGGAAGCTGGGGCCTGGGGGCATGGAACAAGGCTGAGGGTGTGTGTGACCTGACCAGGGTGGTGCAAAGCCATCATTACTAGTCCTAGCCCGTGGTCAGACAACCTTAATAGTGCAGAGGTGCCAGCCCTAAGAATGCCAGTTCAAAGCCAAGATCCTGACAGCACCCCACAAAGGTGCTGACTGGCTACAGATGGGTTTCCCACATGGTGGCTGGTATAGCACAGCTTCCCCCAATCCCAGGTACAGGGCCCAAGGCACACTCTCCCAGCTCTCATAGCCCCCAAGAGGCTCTGGTGACAGCAGCAGAAGAAGAAATGGCCATTTGGCTTTTCTTGTTACTGAGGGAGTTGTATGGACACGTCCTCAGGCAGCCACTTCTGGCAAGAGCCACAGCCCAGGTGCCCAAGAGCCACATGCAGCTCCCAAGCCCCCATTTTCCCATCCCGGAGGCTGCTTTTAGACAAGCAGGTCCCAGTAGAGTGACCTGTTCATGCGATTTTTCAAAATCCCGTGATTTTTCAAAATCCTGTGTTCAAGGTGGTCGCGCATTAACGACCGCGAACTAAATACGTCCATGTGTGAGGTATTTAGTTCGCAGTCTTTAAACAACGTGTGACAGACTTGAACAAGACCTCTTGCCATGCTCCTTGGACCTTGGCCTCCTTGTGTCCCCTTTTGAGGTCCTTGGCCCACTGCCAGCATTGCCCCATGTCCCTGTCATAGCCGAACTCCCTCATGCGCGCATCAATGCTCTTGAACACCCCCTCATTGCAATAGTTCTGACAGAGCTCGATCTGCACCTCCATTTCCCCCCACAGGCTGATGAATGCCTGGGTCTCCTCCTCAGTCCAGAGTGCTCCCCTCTGGCAGGTGGCTCAGGAGGCAGCTCGTGGCACAGCTGGGGTGTGTGGTACCACTAATGTCCTGGGCATGGCCCTGCTGGTTGATGACTATGGAAATGATACAATGGACACCTGAGTTGTAACTACCATTGGGTATCTGTGTTGGCAGCTCTCCCTCCCCCTGCAATGGCTTACCACACTGGACTGGCTGTCCTCACACTCTGTTGTTGCCCTGTGGCAATTGCTTCCGGTCAGGTGCTCTGGGGGCGGGAGGGCCGGCATTCGGTGCTTGCTGCAGAGTAGTCCAGGATCGCCCAATGCGGGTTTGAGTTTGACATGCAGTCCTTTTAAGGGCGCCGGGGCTGACTTGGGAGGTCTAGGTGTGTGACCTTGTCTCTGGTCCATCTGCTCTGGGCCTTTCACCCATGGCCCTATGGTGCTGGCAGACCTTACCAAGGGATGGGGCAACACGGGTCTGGTCACACAGGAGGTAGCCCATTGCCCCACTTTGGGCAACATTACTACATGCTGCATCCCTGGGCTTTTTTGGAGGATGCATCGTGTAGTAGCTGGCTGCCTGCCCTGCCACAAAGTGGGGTGAACATCTGGAAGCTGCGGGACAAAAGAGCCACTGCATTGTGTGTTAACATTGCCCAAAGTGGGATAATATCTCATGTGGCTGCATCTGTCAGAAGTGCAGGCTGGGGCATGGAGAGTTAGTTCAGGATCGGTGCTTGGGTGCATCGGTGCAGGATCAGGTCTCAGCTTCCAGTGGGTTTTTTTACACACACGTTTCTCCTGCATGTTTGCTGTTACTTCCTGAACTTTCTGTGTGTCTAAATCACTCACCCAGATCTTAAACATCTGGCTCGTTGAACTTCTGCGTAGAAATTCTCCCAGAATGTTTGTGTGAAAAAGTTCTTCTGGTAAACTTCTTTGCTTCAGGCAGCTGTGGTCACTTGGTTTCCATGGCAGCCTGTCACGTCTACAGCTGAGGCTACTTTAGACTGCCTCAGGGCAGTGTTTGTGTGAAGAATGCATCCAGGAACTGCCTCAGGGCAGTGTGTGTGTGAAGAATGCATCCAGAACTTACTTGTGGACTTGTAAACCCAGAAGATTGAAAAATCCGGAACTTTAAGGTGTGTGTAAAAATGCCGAGTGTGTCAGTGAAGGATCAGGTCCAGGGTCTCAGGTGCAGGTGAGTCAGTGCAGGATCAGCTCCAGGGTCCAAGACATCCTTGGCACACTGGGCATCAACACATGGACCAGAGAATGGAAGAAGCAGGTCAAAGTGCTGGAGACAACAAACAGGCAAGTAGAACAGAAGGACACAGGACCAGTTCCAAAGCAAAGTCCAAACAGACAGATCAAGAATAAAAATCCAAGCAGAAACAAGACAGGCAGACGAGTCAAAGCACAAGCTGAATCAGGCAGGACAGAGCCAGTCCTGCACAAACAACAGGATTCAGAGTAGGAGAAAACAATCCAGCAGCTACCAACATTGGAAGGAAACAGACAGACAGATGATCTACTCATCCTCCTGTGGCTGCTGATTGGCCTTATTTACAGACCAGAAGCCAATCAGGAAGCTGGGGCCTGGGGGCATGGAACAAGGCTGAGGGTGTGTGTGACCTGACCAGGGTGGTGCAAAGCCATCATTACTAGTCCTAGCCCGTGGTCAGACAACCTTAATAGTGCAGAGGTGCCAGCCCTAAGAATGCCAGTTCAAAGCCAAGATCCTGACAGCACCCCACAAAGGTGCTGACTGGCTACAGATGGGTTTCCCACATGGTGGCTGGTATAGCACAGCTTCCCCCAATCCCAGGTACAGGGCCCAAGGCACACTCTCCCAGCTCTCATAGCCCCCAAGAGGCTCTGGTGACAGCAGCAGAAGAAGAAATGGCCATTTGGCTTTTCTTGTTACTGAGGGAGTTGTATGGACACGTCCTCAGGCAGCCACTTCTGGCAAGAGCCACAGCCCAGGTGCCCAAGAGCCACATGCAGCTCCCAAGCCCCCATTTTCCCATCCCGGAGGCTGCTTTTAGACAAGCAGGTCCCAGTAGAGTGACCTGTTCATGCGATTTTTCAAAATCCCGTGATTTTTCAAAATCCTGTGTTCAAGGTGGTCGCGCATTAACGACCGCGAACTAAATACGTCCATGTGTGAGGTATTTAGTTCGCAGTCTTTAAACAACGTGTGACAGCCTTGAACACCCGACGCATCACATCTAATCCCACCTTGCGGGATTTTGAAAAATTGCATGAGTAGGTCGCGCAACTGCTTGAAACAGAGAAAGGCACTGCTTTCTCTGTTTCAAGCTCAGTCTCGGAGGTCTTATACATATGTTACGGTGAGGAGCAGGATAGACAGGGTCTATCCTGCAGAAGGGACCCCTGAGGGGGTGGGACCTCGTTCTTCCAAATGTGTGAATGCCCCAGAGCCTATAGTAAGGTAAGCTACCACACAAACTCCTCTCTTCAGAATTACTACTTCTTACTAGCTTTCATGTTACTTTAGTCTGGGGTAGCTTATCCTGAGTAGTAATAATCATGAACTACCTCTAGCTCTGCTGGGAGCAGAGAGAGCAACATAGGGTAATTTTAGACGTGCACTGCCCACGCCCCGGCATCCGTTTCGGATCCCGGTGAGGAATCAGACTGGCCATCCTTTAGACGTGCCGGCCTGATTCCCTGTGGGGGTCGGGGAGGGGGCGGGGCTGTGCAGCATGACATGCGGCCACACAGCCCCACCACCATGCTCCCCCGGCCAACCGCCCTCTGGAAGATGGGCGGGCGCAGCGGCCAATTCGGCCGCTGCGCCCAATCCCGTCCCAGGATCTGGGCCACGATCTGGACTTGGCCAAGGTAATAGACACTACCTTTGGCTGATTCCGGATCATGGTCCAGCTAACCACGCTTTTGGACTTCTGGGCGGCTGGAGGTCCGAAAGCGTGGTCAAAGATTCCTGCCGGGGGCTTACTAGGGTGAACATCTGGCGGGATTCTCTTTGGGTAATTTCAGACGTTACACTACCATGGCCACCACAGGGGGTGCACTATGGTTGACCGTGGTATTGTAACATCTGAAATTACCCATAGTATTGCTTGGGGATGTAGTTATTGACCCGGGGGAAGAGGGTTCACCTAGATTTCTGTCAAGCCCCCTCAACCTCCCCTCCTTCACTCCCCTCCTCTTCCACTAGCACCTGCCCCCCTTTCCTCTTTTTTTGATGTTACCAAAGAGGAAATCACCTTCCTCCTTCTCCTCCTCCAAACTCACCACTTGTTCCTCTGATACTATCCCCACCCTTCTCCTCTGATCTCTCCCCTGAAGTTATCCCCTACTTCCATCACATCCTCAATGTATCACTTTCCACTGCGACTATTCCTGCTGCCTTCAAACATGCTGTGATCACACCACTCCTCAAAAAACCTTCACTGGACCCTTCTTGCCCTGCTAACTACCATCCCCTCGTCCTCCTCCCCTTTGAATCCATACTGCTTGAGCATGTTGTTCATGCCTGCTGCCTGGACCTCCTTGTGACGCAGACCATTCTTGATCCACTCCAATCTAGCTTCCACCCACTTCATTCCACGGAGACAGCCCTTGTCAAAGTCTCCAATGATCTCTTAATGGCCAAGGCCAGGGGCCATTACTCTATCCTCATCCACCTTGACCTATCTGCTGCTTTTGACACTGTTGACCACCATCTGCTCCTTGACACTCTGGCTTCTTTCGATTTTGGGACTCTGTCCTATCCTCTTACCTTTCCCATCGCACATATAGTGTATCCTTTAGTAGATCCTCCTCTACTGCTATTCCCCTGGTGCACCCCAGGGCTCAGTCCTAGGCCCTCTTCTCGTCTCCCTCTACACTTGTTTCCTTGGTGCTCTGATCTCCTCCTATGACTTTCACTACCATCTTTATGCTGATGATTCTCAGATCTACCTCTCTGTACTGGAACTATCACCCAGAATTCAGTCCTAAATCTTAGCTTGTCTGTCTGACATCACTGCCTGGATGTCTCACCGCCACCTTAAACTTAACATTGCAGAGACAGAAGTTCTTATTTTTCCTCTTAAACCCACTTCTCCCCTCCCACCTCTCTCCATCTCTGTATATATAATATTTATAATATTTATTTAGCATGACATATGTCATTGCTGGGAAAGTCCCAATATAAAAACACATAATACAAAAACAAAAACAATAATAGTAAAATATAATGCAACACAACAAAAATACATCTCCAGTATGAAACATAACGTAATATACCACCAAAGCGGCCAGAAAATTATCCCCACCAGCACTAGATGAGGGCAAGAGGCGGCAAAGTTATGCTAATCATCTGTAACGTCCAACAGAGAGGGTGACCCCACCATATAAGGCTTAAATTCAAGAAAATCCTTCCAAGCCCGTACAGCCTGAATTAAAAAGCGGCCCAGATTTTGGATAACCTGCCGGTCAGAGCTGTTCAGTAACCAGCCAAGAACAGCCAGATCCATCAAACCTGACAGGCCCCTCAATATTGGGGCCAGAAATTGCTCCCTCCACTTATCATACAAATGGCAGTTGAGAACAATATGCGAAACTGTCTCAACTGCCAGGTGGTCAAAGGGGAAAAATCGATCCCCCAAAGGGGTCCCCTCCATACGGCCATCGAAAACTCGAGAAGGGAATGCATTAACACGTGCCTTAAATATTAGCTGCTTGCTTCTAATAGAAATACAAGAATGTAAATACTTAGCCATCAAGCCATCTTCCGGGGTCCATAATGAATATAAAGCCATATGGGAGGGGCGGCATGGGACCCAGCCACCTCTGTTTGCCTATCTATATCGGCTGCTCTCCGCAAAATCTCCCTCCCAACAGCAGGATATGCCTTAGACTTCAAATATACGTCAGAGAAGCCCATCTTCAAAAGATAAGCACTTATCAATTTTTGCCAGGGATTACAAAAACCATCCTCCCTAACACTAAGCAGAAGCTCCAATTGGCTGGCGTAATTCAGTTTACACCAACATTTTAAAGCCATGGAGACAGCAAACTGCCGCCAGCTGGCTTGCCCAAACTCCAGCCTGTATAGAGTTAAGTTTCTGAGAAGAAGACAGGGTCCAAAGTTTGGCCCCGTAGAGGCACTGCGCTCTAACTTTGGTATTAAATGCCTTAATGGCTGGCTGAATAGCCGTCCTCCCCAACTTGATGAAAAACCTAAGCACAGATTGAACCGTAGCTTGCCCTACTGCAACTGCCCTCTGCACATGGTCTCTCCATCTACCCAACTGATGAAAGAGAAGGCCCAAATATCTAAAACTATCAACCTGTTGGACAAAGTGACCTTTGACTACCCAGTTGTACTTCTTCCTTCTCGCCAAAAAAACAACAACCTTTGATTTATCAAAGTTGATCTACAGGCTGTTAGCCCTACAGAACTCCGCAAAGCTAGCCATTTGCCTACAAAGACCAATTCGGGTCTGTGACAACACAGCCACATCATCGGCATAAAGGAGACATCCAATTATTCTAAAGGTGTCCATCTCTGTAGAGAATTCTGTCATCCTCTCAGTCCACTCAGTCCGCAACCTTGGGGTCATCTTTGGAGTCATTCTCTCTCCTTCTCTGCTCACATCCAAAACACTGCCAAAATTTGTCCATTTTTTTTCTATAATATTTTATTTATTTATTTATTTATTTTATTTTATTTTGCTGCTCTTTTACCCCGCACCCTCTCGCTCACAGAGCAGCTCGGGGCAGCTTACAACAGTAACAAAAACAACAATAATAATAAAAGAAACACAGCATATACAATTTTAAATTCACTAAAATGCTAAAAATATAAAAATATAAAAAGTGCAGAACCCTGCCCTCCCCCCCCCCCAACCCACCGTCCCTGTCTCCTTCTCAAAGGCCCGGCGGAACAGCCAGGTCTTACACTGTCTTCGGAAAGAGGGGAGGTCCGGGGCCAGCGGGCCTCCATCGAGAGGGAATTCCACAGACTAGGAACGGCCACCAAAAATGCCCTCCCCATTGTCGCCACCCAGGAAACCCAGGGAACTTCGAGTTGGGTGTCCCCAGTCAACCGCAAGGGCTGCAATATGATCCGGGGCCTGAGGCGGTCCCGCAGGTAAACTGCACCCAGGCCGTTTAGGGCTTTGTAGGTCATTACCAGCACCTTGAATTGGGCCCAGAAGATAATAGGCAGCCAGTGCAGAGAACGGAGCACTGGTGTAATGTGCTCGCGGCGACCTGTCCCCGTTAAGAGATGGGCTGCTGCGTTCTGCACCAACTGCAACCTCTGGACCGTCCCCAAGGGTTGCCCCACGTAGAGTGCATTACAGTAGTCTAATCGAGAGGTAATAAAGGCATGGATGATGGTGGCCAGATCTGAGTCCGAAACATACGGCCAACATCTCATGGTCAATGGTATAAAATGCAGCTAACAGATGTAATAAAATTAACATAGAAGATCTGCCCTGAATCTAATTCAAGGCACAGGTCATCAACCAAAGCCACAAGTGCAGTCTCTGTGCCAAACCCAGGATGAAAGCCGGACTGCGAAGGATCAAGAAAACTGATCCGATCCAGATGCCCCTGAAGCCAAAATATTGCCAAAATCCATCCCTTCCTTTCTGAACAACACTGCTAAAACTCTAATCTATTATCTCATCTCATCCTGCTTAGACTACTGCAACCTGCCTCTCACAGGTCTCCCACTGAGCCACTTATCTCCACTACAGTCTATTCAAAATTCAGCTGCAAGACTCACCTTCCTTGCTCGCCGTTACAACCATGTGACCCCTCTCCTCAAGTCACTACACTGGCTCCCCATGTGCTTCTTCATACAGTTCAAGCTTCTCCTACTCACTTACAAGTCTCTTCACTCTGCAGCGGCTCAGTACCTCTCCTCTCTTATCTCTTCCTACACCCCTACTCATGACTTCTGTTCATCGGGCAAAATGCTCTTATCTGTGCCCTTCTCCTCCATTGCCAACTCCCAACTCCGTGCTTTCCACATTGCTACACAGGATGCTTGGAACAAACTTCCTGAGGTGGTGAGTCATGCCACCTCCCTGTCCATATTCAAGTCCCACCTAAAGGCTCACTTCTTTGAGATTGCTTTTAAATCATGAACCCAGGCCCTATCCTTATCATAGCCTTGTGGATTTCATCCATTTTAATGGAAATAAACTTACTGAATACCTGCACCCTGTAGTCCATTATTCATAGGAAGACTCTTATCTGTAGTTGTCCGCGTCTTTGTGTCTTGATTAGATTGTAAGCTCCATGGAGCAGGGACTGTCCTTATGCTATGTGTATCTCTGTACAGCGCTGCGTAGGACTAGAAGCTACTACTAGTAGTATAGACATGATAAGTAGTAGTAGTAGGGTGAACAAATCTCTCTCTTATTTTTGCAGTCCCTCCAGCACCACTGGTGGAGAAAGGCTTTACTTTACTCAGCATTTTTCCTTCTGTAGCTGGACCAGACCCAGGTGCATTTGCGAAACTGTCTACAACCAGCACTGCTGGACATACACACAGGGCTGGATCTTCAAATGCAGTCGTGGATTCTACCCACCTGGTAACAACAGTCTCTGTGTCATCAGCGTGTTGTGGCCTGAATCAGAGTGAGGGTTTTGTAGTGGGGAAACAATGTCCAGAAAGTTCAGTTTAAATTTATTCCCCACATCACCTGGTTGGCGAGGTAATTCATTACAGTAACTCAAGTTTTAGTCACTTCCCTTTTAGTTGGTTACACACATACACACACACACACACACACACACACACACACACACAGCTATTGTAGTAGTATAGTAGAACAGAATTTTAAAATACATTAATTGAATTTAATTTATACCAAACTAAAGACGATTGTCTATCCAAGTCAAGAAAAGTCAAGTTAAACAGCAGCCTGAAAATAAGCAGAACTCAACTCTAAAAAAAAAACCACAACTCCCTTCCCCATTTGGATGAAATAACACCTTTCCTTCTGCAGAAGAACGTTGCAGCATGCTTTTAACATCAGCAGAAGAGGACTAATAGGGACTACGGGTGGGCAGGGAGTGACAATGTATGATACTGAAATTAATAGGTAGTCTTAACAGTTTTAAACCCAGACTGGGTTGCAGGGCTGGCCTTATTACTGGGCAACCTGGGGCCACCACCCTAGACCCTGCTCTTTTCTTTACTTCTGGGGGCCTCACAGTGGCCTCTGATTTCACCAGGGCAGGGTTCAGGGCCCCCACCTTCTCTCAGTGGGACCCTAAATAGGACCACCTCTAGGGCCCTGCAGAAGGTGCCACTGAGCAGGTGGGGCTACAGGGAAGGAGGTGGTCCTGCATTTTATCTTTGCTCTGGGCCCCACAAATTCTAAGACCAGTCGTGCTGGAATGTACACAGGATTTTACAGGTATTTAGGTTCCATGCCTCCCGGCCTTCTCAACAAGCTCTGTAAAATGGGTGCATTGTTAGAAACGAACACCTTGTTCTGACATGACATGAGGTGTAGAGGTAACAAGCAGTATCTTCAGAGCTACTGAGTGGAAGCCTGTGAGCATTTGGATGCAATGTATGTGTGGAAGTGAAGGGTAACTACTACTACATAGTAGTATCCTTTTTGGTGGCCATGAGATGTGTGGTTGTATGGACTAGTGGTGCAAGACTTACCACACAGAATTGTAACATGTGAATGCTCAGAATACCTTTCACCCCAAAACTTCCAGGAATCCACTCCTAACCGTTGGTAACATTTCACAAGGAGAGTGAGGGTGGGCCCGGGTGCAGAAGACAGAATGGAGCCCCTCTCTCTCCAGTCCCAGCAGTTAATTAATTAAGCAATTAATTTTTTATGTTTATATTTTGGGAAATGGATTGTAGTAGATTTGGGCATTGGCAGTGCCTTTATTTCACTAAATTAGTCATTGGCACCACTTGTCGGTAACATTGGCATGGTCATGTTCCGACTTTAAATAATCAGAACTAATAAGACCTGGAACATAAGGGTCGGTGGGACCTCCCAGAAGTCAAAAACAGGCCCTTTAACATGCGGTAGATAATATTAGATGTAGCACCATCTGGTGTTGAATATTGGAAAAACTACCACATCATGTTGATGGTCAACCAGATGATGCAGAGCTCGAGCTGGAAATTATTTCAGTACTTTTTGGCTGACAAATCGGGATGTCTGGATTACTATACTGTGCATTTCATCAGGCCTTTCAGTGCATATAAGGAAAAAAGAACCTCCGAGCTTAGTATATATGAGGACTATTTTCTGCTATCAGTAAGAAGATATGCTTACGTGAGTCTGCTGCCATCAGGAATGCACCAAAATAACAAGGAGCAGTATTATTTTCAAAATGAAAACAAAAAATAGAAATAAAATCTGAAATATTTTGTAATTATCAAGTTTTGAACAAAAATGGTTTGTTTTGTTTTGAACTTGTGCGTTTGGTAGAACTGCCGTACATATTTTTCCTAACTGGAAAACATTAGAAAACAGTTAAATTATAAAAAGTGGGATTTCTCTTCTTTATCACAGGTTCTGTTTCCATATTCTTTTTAGGTAGCAAACATTAAAAAAAAGACACACATTTGGGTTTCTCTAACTAACCACACTTGTAAGGGGGCAGGCAGGTACAGCTCAACAGACAGACAGCCTAAACTAAAACTGAAATGAAATTTAAAAATAGTATTGAACTGAAATATTGCTTCAAAATGAAAATGTTTTCATTTAAAACAAAATATTTAGTGGAAAATCTATTTTTCCTATAAAATTTCTTATAGGAAAAAATCCATATTTGACCAGCTAAATGCACAATATGATAGTTTAGGCTCTAAACTGTGTTGGGACCCCAAGTGGGATCATGCCATCTGTAGGTGGGATCATGATCCCCGTTGCTATTGCATATACTTTTCATGTCTTTGCTGTTGCCTGAGGTCATGGGATTATATTTAAGTCTCAAAGTGAGGTCACAGAGGCAAAAACACATCTTAAGAAATTTGGCAATATATTCTGTTTAATTTACTCTTTTAGTATGAGTACAACTACCGCAAAAGCAGTGCCAGGGCAAAAGGGAGTGGCCCAAGCCATAAAGAATTAATTAAAATCATATCCAACTATCAAAAATACACCATTTCAACTTGTAACTCAATCACTGCACAACACATACCCAAACTCACAACTTGAGCTCCTTATTATCAGAACAAAGTCTTTTTAAAGTCAAGTTGATTTTATTGGCTCAGCTTTCACCATTCTCCATACAATCACATATTCATACACATAAAACTTTTATATTACAAATACATAAATTTGAACACATACAATACCAATCAAAAATTGCTTTAGCAATTCTATCAACAAATAGCCAGTCCCCCAATTGGGTTAAAGCAGTCCTACAGCTGAGATGACTGGTAACACCATTTAAGCCTACTGAAACTAAACATGCCCATCCAGAAATGCTCGAGAATTAAAGACAAATTTAATAGATACCTTCATCATTGTGAACTAATTTGCCCTCAATACCTCTGCCTTAAGGGCAAAACTTACCATCTTCCTTATCACATCCATATCTTTTTATAAAAATAGCCAAATTAATTTTTCATAGTGAGATAAAAACTTAACTCTAGATAGACGGGGGTAAGATACAATTCCCTTATTTCAACAAAACGCAGGCAGTGAAAAACATAATGTATAATATCCTCAAGTACTGCCCCCCCCCCCCAAACAACCACATGTGCTATTTTCCATAGGGGTGCTAACCCTTCTACCTTCCATTATTGCAGATGGCATCTGTTCTAAACGAAGACTGCAAAAAGCCGTCAGCAATCTACAGTCTAAATCCAAGGTCAAATATTTTTCTATGCCCAGGTCTAACTTCCATAGGCAACGACATCCCCCTCGCATTGGCCAGAGACATGTCTTGGCATTATTATATGCAGATGACATGGTGCTACTGTTCCTCACTAAAGTGGGTATGCAAAGACTTCTAGATGCTTTGGGAGACTATTGTGTTTCAAATCACCTAGAAATAAGTAAGTAAGTAATTTATTGTGAAGCCGAAGCTATTACAATCTTAAGAAACCCTCAAATACAAAGGGAAGAATATACAAAATATAAAATACAAGGTACAATGAACATAAAGAGCTTTCCCACAATAAATATATAAATAGGTAAATAACAGAGCTGGATTATTTACATCTGCCCCATTAATTCCATCCCTGACAAGACAGTAAATTTGGAATCAACCAAAACCTAAACAGTCTTTACATATGATAAAAAATTTCGCCTGCAGGCTACCGCTATTCCAAATCATGCCACCGACCACGTCACATGAGAATTTAGGGGACTGAGGAGATTTCCCAAAACAACCTTGGAGCAACCAGTACTGGAGAGGGGGGGATAAGGAAACCCACAATTTCTCCCTCAAATCAGCCAAGGCAGGGCACCGGAAAAAGACATGAGAAAGTGAATCTGGTTCATGGAGCTCACATAGTATGCAGTACCGGTTCCCCCTAGGGATCCCAGCATACCGGCCCTCCAGGATGGCCGACGAGAAAGAGTCACATCTAAGAAGAGTGAATGCCCTAGAAATAAATTATACAAAACTAAGGTGATGGTATTCGCCAATTATTTATTTCCTAGTCAATGGCCAGATTATTTCTTTCCTAGTCAATGGCACAATTTATTGAACAAGTTAAGATCTATAAGTATCTGGGGGTTTTGTTCCACTATCTTGGCAATTGGACAAAACACTTAGACTTGACAAAATTGAAAGCGGAACATGCTGCAAATGGAATAATAAGATTTTGGAGAACTGCAGGAGCCAAGCTTGTTAAGCCTGTTATAAGACTAATAAGTCAAAAATTGATCCCACAGATGATATACGGAGCTGAGGTGTGGGTGCATGCTTATACCCCAAGGACTTGAATTGGAACAACTGAAAATTTGTAAAAGGATGCTGGGTGTTCCTCTGTCCACTTCCTCGAGTATGGTGAGAGCTGAGCTTGGCATTTTTTCTATCAAGTAGTACAAAACTAAACTGGCTATGTTTAGCTATTGGACACGACTTCAGCATATGGATGAATGTAGACTACCCAAACTGTGTTTCAGGGAGCAGAAAACCTTTAAAGGGAAAACCTTGTGGGCTTATAAAACTGAAAGTCTAATCCAAGCTTATGGATTGTCTACACCTGAGCTAGTGGACAACTTACAAAGGAAAGCAAGAACGCAGTTGGGAAATAGAGTTAGCGACATTTTCATCCAGGCAGAGATGGCACTAGTCAAAGCCTGCTCAACAGCCCCTGGATTCGCAGAGTTTAAAACCATGTTCAAGTTTGAAGACTATCTGTCATATGTAGAGAACCCAGGGGCAAGAGTGGCCTTTACTGGCCTGAGGATGCAGTTGTTCCCGTCTTCAGTTTTGGAGGGGTGGTACGAAGGAATCCCGCACAATCTGAGGCTTTGTAGCTGTACTCAGAATAAGATTGAAGATCTCACGCATTATACCTTTGATTGCCCATATAATGATACCCTGAGGTTCAAAAATATGAACTCACTATTGGAAGGGAAAGAACATTGGGGTGATAACTGGAAAATATCATACCTGTTGGCAAATTCAAATGAAAAAATAACAAGGGTCATGGCAAAATTTGCTTGGCTGGCCAAAACCAATAGGAAAAAAAGATTAACTGAAAGAAGTTGTGAGGGGTTGGTATTACCTTAGCGGACAATGATAATGGCCTGTGGGAAGTCTCATTGTGTCAGTCTGTTGCCATCTTAGGCTCTGTTGGCTGCAGGGGTCAAGTACTGCCAACATAAGCCCCGGGAAGGGCAAGGCAGATTTATAGTATTCTCCTATCGTTATTGTACTGTTATTAATATGTATATTTTCCTTTTTAACCTGTAATTGGGACTCAGTTATATCTGTGCCCTATTTTAATTGCATCACAAGATGTTGCTTTGTATAGTTTGTATTATTTTTGTTACGGACTTTGGCCAAACAATAAATTATTATTACTACTTACATAGGCAACACAGAGGGGCTAGAGGCCTAAGCCTAATGGCTGCTATATCATTCTGCCACAAAATGTCAATTAGGGTATTTTCAGACGTTATGAGATCGCTGCTAACCACACTGAACCACAGTGGATCCGGTGTGATGGCAGCGATCTCGGGAACGTCTGTTTGCTCCTGGACAGATGTTCACCATAGTGAACCGTGGTTAGTTTGGCCACGATACGGGACGGGGTTGGGAATGACCACGAGTAACAAATGTTACCCTGCCCCGACCCGGAATCAGGCCCCAACCACGGGACAGGATCAGGCACAGCGGCCTCATTGGCTGCTGCGCCCACCGGTCTCCCAAAGGGTGGGCATCCATGGGAGCACGGGGGGGGGGGGCGACTATGCAGCCACATGTCACGCCACTCAGCCCTGCCCCCTCCCAGATTCCCTACAGTAATCAGGCTGGCACATCTAAAGGATGGTTGGCCTGATCCCGGTATACCAGTGGAGGGTTCAGTGTGGTGGGCTGACCCTTAGTCTCTGAGTAATTTCAGATGTGGCAAGATCACAGTCAGCCACCCTGAATCACAGTGGATTCAGGGGCATAGCTACCATTGGACAAACAGGGACATTTGTCCTGGGGTCTGTACTGGCTGGGGGCTCAATATCCAAGGTAGCTAAGTCACCCTTTCCCACCCCCTTTTTTCTTTTTTTCTTTTTAAATTGCCACCTGAGCTGGCTGGGGACCCTTCCAGCTGCTGCATGGGCCCCCTCCCTGTCTGTGGTTGCAACATTGTGTCAGACACAATGTTGCAAGTGCAGGCAGTGAGGGGTCCCATTTAGCAGTCTGCGTCAAGCCAGGTCACGCTTGCAAGCCTCGTGGCTCAGCTTGCCCCCCTGGTGCTGCATCAAGGAGGAGGAGTCCTCCCCACCAGTCCAGACCTGGTCTGGGCAGGGCTGGTTCGAGGGAGGCCCGGCTCAAGGGAGGCCCAGCCTGAGCAGAAAAGTGCTCACCAGCAGCTCCATTCAGTAACTGAGTGGAACTGCCGCTGGGCACCTTCCCGCTCTGGCACAGCCTCCCTGCATTGAACCTGTCCAGCCTGTCTCAGCCTGCCTGACCAGCCCCCGTCCTCCAGGGCTGGTCGGGTGTGCCAGGGCAGCAATGGCACTGCTGCTGCTTGCCACACTCGGCCCCAGCATGCAGGCAGGAAGCCGCGAGAGACAGAGTGCACCGTGGGACCAGCTCGCCACCGGCCCAGAAGATGGATGAGTCCAACAGCAGGCCACCAGCAGCATGCTGCAGACTCTGCAGAGAGGAAGAAAGTCCAGAGCACCAGCAGCCTAGTGCCCCTAGGCTGGCCGACGGTTCACCACCGGCAGGAAAAAAGAGGGGGTGGGGGCCACGGACATTTCTTGTCCCTGGGCCCATCCCAATCTAGCTACGCCCCTGAGTGGATTCAGGATGGTGCCTGTGATCCCATGCATGTCTGTTTGAGCCCCGCCAGAGATTCACTATAGTGAATCTCTGGCGGGGGTCAAAGCTAACCATGGTTCTGGGGATGGTGCCAGACCCATTCCCAGAACCGTAGATAGCTTGACCACGATCTGTGATGGGCCAAAAGTAACATCTGTTACCTTGGCCCATCACAGATCATGGCCCTGACCGTGGTATGGGATCAGGCACAGTAGCCGCATTGGGTAATTTCAGACATTACGGGACCATGGTCAACCACAGTGAAACCCCTGTGGTGACCAACAGTCCCATAACATGTAAATGATTCCTGCCAGAAGTTCACCCCAGTGAACCTCCAGCGGGAATCATTTTAACCACGATTCCAGGGATGGTGCTGGCACCATCCCCGAAATCGTGGTTAACACAACCACGATCTGGGATGGGCCAAATGTAACATCTGTTACATTTGGCCCATCCCAGATTGTGGTCCCAGCCATGATCCAGGATCGGGCGCAGCGGCCGTTGCACGGAGGGCGGGCGGCCGGGGGAGCGAGGCTGTGTGGCTGCACATTGCGCCACACAGCCCCGCCCCCTCCCCGATCCCCAGAGAGAATCAGTCTGGCATGTCTAAAGGACGGCCGGGCTGATTCCTGACCGGGATCAGAAACGGATTCGTGATTCAATGTGGCGGGCTGAGAGGCCCATCACATCTGAAATTACCCATTGACTGCTTGTCAGGATCCGCTACCACCGGCTCCGCTACAAGCCCACGAGGGGCCGGGGTCGGCGGGTGCCTTGCAGAACCCTGGGGGGGGGGGGACATTCCCAGCACAGGAGTGGAAGCTGATGCCCTGCCTCCTGGACAGAGTGTGGATTATGGGTCCCTGCGGGTGCCGCAGGGCAGCAACAAGGCGGGGTCATCAGGAATTCTGTGCTGCTCCGCGCACATATGCACGCAAAAGGGGCGGGGCTACATGAATAAAGAGGGCGGTCAGTGAACACAGCGTTGCCGTAGATCAGCAGCACTGTGATACTGGCCCCCATGTGTGTGGAGTAGAGTTGATGATTGTGGTATGGGAGATTGTGAGCGTGTGAGTGTTGTGTGTGCGATTGTGCAAGTGCAAGAGAGTGAGTGGAGAGATTGGGAGTGCGGGTTGGGAACACTTGAGGGGCTGCGTGGGTTGTGTTGTCATTTGGGTGTATTAAGAAGCTGGGTGTATTAGGAAGCTAGTGCTTCCCATCACTACCCCTACCCTTCTTGTGCAGGACCCTTCCTCCCCTGTGTACCAGCTATGTGGCTGCTTATATTTCCTACCCCAACATCCCTTGGTCTAGACTTCATCCTCCTCACCAACCCAGCACCATTTCCCCCTCTTCCCGGAGTACAGTGTGTAATTGTATGGTGGTGTGGGTCTGGGACATTTGGAGACTGGTGGAGGTGCATGTGAGGGGGATTTGCTCAGGGCCTTGTCGTCTCCGCCCCTATGATGATCTGGCCTCTTCCCTATTGGGAGTTTTAGGACCATATAAGATCCTGAGGGAGGGGTTGTTTACCCCTCCAAGAGAGTAGAGTCCCCAGAGTGAATCAGGGTGTGATTAGTTGCCTGTGTCTGGTAGCTATACCTCCGTCCACCTTCCCTTCACTAGGGGCCCCTATCCCTAACGCTGCCGAGCCCACCTGTCTTGCCGAGGGTGGTTGGTCGGGGGAGCGGGGCCATGCGGCTGCACATTGGACCACACGGACCCGCCCCTTCTGAGATTCCCCAGCGTGATGGAAGCCAGCATGTCTAAAGGACGGCCGGCTTCATCAATGACCGCCAGTATCCGTTGGGTTCAGCATGTTGGGCCTCTGGACCCAGCACATTTGAAATTACCCTCTGAGAAACCAAACACTTTTCTGCCTCCAAAAAAATCCTCTAGTTATCACTAACATAACCTAATAAACACTAACACCATCTCAAAAAAGACATAGCTGAACTAGAAAAGGTACAGAGAAGGACAACAAAAATGATCAAGGACATGGAAGGGCTCCCGTATGAGGAGAGGCTTGGTAGGTTGGGGCTCTTCAGCTTGGAGAAGAGACGACTGAGAGGAAGTATGATAGAGGTCTATAAAATCATGAGTGGTGTGGAACTAATAAACAATGAACAGTTATTTACCCTCTCAGCTAGTACTAGAACTAGGGGACACTCCATGAAACTCATGGGTGGCAAGTTTAAAACAAATAAAAGAAAATATTTTTTCACTCAGCATATAATTGGGTTGTGGAATCTACTG
>QEPC01003635.1:3505489-3528461 GCA_003113815.1 Sphenodon punctatus | reverse complement strand
TTTTTTTGGGGGGTGGGGGGTGGGAGTCAAGCACGCCCCAGCAGCTGGGGAGGGCAAGCCCCGGCAGCTGGGGAGGGGAGGCCCTGAGGGTTTACCAGTGCGGGGGGAGGAGGAGGCAAACCAAGCCCCCCCCCGCATGGTAAATCGCGCCGAGGCGCAGAATTGGCCCCTGACTCCCGCGGAATTTTTAAAAAAATTCCGCGGAAGAATCGGGGCCCTGGCCATAACGATGGAAACAAAGTGACTCTACCAAGATGTAGTCCACAGTACTGTTTCCCTTTGTTGAGAAAAAAATGAATGCTCCAGGACAGTCAGAATCCACTGATCATTTAGCATTCTTAAATTATTCTCATACATCATCATCATCTTATTTAATTTATATCCCACACTCTCCCGGCCCGAAGGCGGCTTGAGGTGGCTCACAATCATAAATAAATACAATAAATGAGTTTATCCCCACACAGGGGCACCCAAAGGATCAAATCAGTACAAAATAACAGCAGCACTGGGGTCTATATCCCACACAGGGGATCCAGTACTGCAAAAAACAACACATCCCTTATCAGTACACAAGTTTATCCTAATCACCTCCTATCCCCTCAGCTGTTATCAAGTCTAACATTCCTAGCCCAACATATATCCAAAAAACTCTCTACACCTACTTCACACTCAACCTGTCCCCTGCTGCCACCACCTCCCTCTCAACCCCACTTTCACTGGAGAGAAAGGGAGGCCTCCTCACAATTCATATCAGCCGAGGTTCACATTTACACAATCCCATCGACAGTTTGTAGTGATATTCTCAACAAAACTGGAGGTGAGTTTCAAAACTTAGGATGTGTTCACAAATTAATGAAGGATTTAAAATTTTAAAATCTTATGTAGGTTCATTTCAAACTATACTGCAGTTCAAGACAAAATTGTGCCTGCATGAGATGAAAGTATATTCCTATGCAGATTTCGATCAAATATTTCATTACTAATTAATGATAGCCCCGCATAAGAGGCTGTCACAGTTACAAGATTTGTCTCCGATGATCAACAGACAAACCAAATACATAAGGTGGGATGCGTTGTTTTTCCTCCTTTATGTTGTTTTGTCAGGTTCTGACAGAGAGATCAGGGGGTTTGTGCACCATGAGGAGCCACGGGCCCATGCACCCTCTCTGGCGTCCCACCTCCTCTTCAGCCTGCCATGTCTCCCCCTCCTGCAGAAGGAGAGTCACCAGCCCTGGGAGCCCTGAGAACGCTGCACTTAGAAATCGCCGCTGATGCAGCGGCAGAAGGAAACACCCCCCCACAACCGCACGTTGCGTCAGGAAGCGTGTCTTTGGAACAGCAGCTGCAGGATTCGGCAACCACTCCCCTAGCCTCGCCCTTGGGACCGCGGCATTCCCTGCGCCTGCGGCAATGCCTTCAGGAGCACAATAAAGGCAGTTCACCAGCACCATAGTGTTGCTGGTGATCGGAGTTTGACCCCATGATACCGGCCCCCTCCTGTGATACCTTGTGCTTGTTCTCTGCTCCTGAGCCTGCCTGTGGATTGCATGGTAGAGAGTGCCTGTCGTGAGTGTGTGGTGAGAGCCTTCCCTTCAACTCGACAAGCGTGTTCCCCTTTATTCTGCTTAGGTGTCACCTCCCTGGGCCCTGTGGACTTGTGTGCGTGTGCCCTATCATCGCTCCCCCCCTTCCCTGGACTTGGCATTTGTGGCCCACCTTCACCTTGTGCTCTCCCTTCCCTTCCGCTCCCCTGGAACGTGTGGTAACCCTACAGCATCCGGTGGGCGTTCACTCCAGATACCCCGTGATGATCCAGGCTGAGGATTATATATTTATATATTTATCCTAGAAGCCATGTAAGATCCTGAGGGTTTGTTTCCTAGCCTAACAGTGCTGTTTAGAGTGTCTGTGGAACATGGGGCATCCCTACCCATCTCTGCCTCCCCTCGTTGCCCATGCCCTCACATGTTTTAATTGTTGTTTTTATTACTTGTAAGCCGCCTCAAGCTGTCTGTGGCAGGAGGGGCAGGGTACAAAATTTTAAAATAAAATATATAAATAAAATAAAATAAAGGAGATTAGATGTTTACCGGCCTTATTCCCTTTCTGATCCAGCGCAGAAGGGACAAATCATCCTCAATTTCTTTGTGAAAACAGCCTACCCTGGCATTAAAGTCCCCTGCAAGAATTATTTCAACACCTGGGTGTAATAATCTAAGCTCATCCAAAGCCTTAGTAAACTGAGACACCAACCAATAACACACAGTCCCCGTTTCAATGGGCGGGAACTATACATTTACTAAAATCAATGGGCCCATAGGATAGATGTCCATAAATATTGCCAACAAGAACTGAGAAATTAATTTAATCTGAGAGAAAGAACCCTCTATCATATTGGAAACTAAAATAATCAAACCACCTTTAAATCTTCCCTTGTCAGCCACTCTCCATGCATCTACCATAAAGGCATGAAAACCATTTATGACTGGGGTTCCTGTCATCCTGGTCATTTGGATTAATAAAAGATGGTATTTATTGATCAAAATGAGCCAGTATTTATCCTTAAATTTAGATTTTAACCCTGCTACATTCCATGTCAAAAGCAAAATGTTCTTATCATTTGTGGGGTTTGGATTTAACTGTCACCCGATTCCAACCCCCCCCCCCTTGATATTTCCCAGACTCTAAGACCTGTACATTACCAGTAGTTGTGTTTTTTTCCCCCAGGAACCTATTGATGGAATCCATATCAAAACTTTCTTCTCATTTCTTGCCTTCTAAGGGAAACATTTCCTCCAACCTATGTAAAATCTTACTAACTAGCAAAGAGCCTTTCCCATTAATAAATATGCTGGCTTGAATATCCTTAAGGTAATTTACTGGAAGAGAACTGCACCAGGCTAAACCGGAGTTTTTTTCTAGTAGAATCTGGGTAAGAAGAAAATGTCTTCTCCAACAAGAAGACCTAATTGGGAGGATTCTACAATGGACAAAATTTTGTGCCTCAGAAAAAGATTTCTACATCCCACCCTCACCGGGAGGAATCTAAAGTTGCCTTTATATTGAGGTAGTCTAGCAACAAATATCACATTATCATAGAGCAATTTGTATGGCAAATGAAAGTGTCTAGGGATGGGCAAACAGATCGCGGTTAGGGTTCGGTGGTTCGGTTCAGTCCGGTCTGGCCCGGCCGTTCAGTTCGGTTGCTGAGTTTGGGTTCGGCCGTTCGGTTCGGTTATGTTTGGTTCGATTCGGTTCAGGTGTTCGGAAAAAGTATCGTGAGAGCCTGTGATTGCACCGGGAACCGGAAATTCGAGTGTGTGCGGAGCTGTGTGGTGAGCGAGTGTGTGTTTGGCTGGCTGGCTGTTCGGTTCGTGTGTTTTGGCTGTTTGTGTTTGGTTTGGCTGTGTTGTTTGGCTGGTTGGTGTCTTGGTGAGTGTTGGTGTGTGACTGTTGGAGTGTCTGTGTTTAAAAAAATAAATAAAAAAAAAAACTGAGAAGAAGGTGACAACCACCATTAAACACCGGGCCTGGGGGAAGGCCAAGGTGGCAGAGCCGGTGGTGGAGGAAGAGGTTCCTCCTGATGCTGCTGCTGGACCTTCGGTGGCGGAGGAGGAGCCAGAGCTGGCGGGCACAGGAGGTGCTGCTGCCAGGTTTGTAAACTTTTTTTTACTTTGAGGACAAGAAATGTAAGGCTCTATTCGTTAGAGCGAGCTCACTGGCATGCAGGTGGATGGTGGGCATCAGTCAGGCACAAACAGTGGGCATCAGCGGGTAGCAGCACATGTCTGAGACAGAGAGAGAGGGTACTGTAGTATGGGGGGCTCTTCCAGCAGTCAGGCATGAGAAGCACCCCCACCGAAACATGTGCCTGCCAGCCATCCCTAGCAAGGGCCCCAGGGAGGGCAGGATTTGCACGTGCCAGCCAGGGTCACCATCTCCCATTGCCATCCCTAGCACCCCAAGGAGGGAGGACTAGATGCATTCAAGGAGGGCAGGATTTTCATGTGCCAACCAGGGTTTCTCCATTGCCATCCCTCCCTAGAAGCACCCCAAGGAGGGCAGGATTTGCACATGCCAGTCAGGGTCTCTCCATTTGCCATCCCTAGCATCCCCTTGAACCCCAAGGAGGGCAGGATTTGCATGTGCCAGCAAGGATCTTTATAGTTGCCATCCCTACTGCCCCAAGGAGGGCAGGATTTGCATGTGCCAGCCAGGGTCACCATCTCCCGTTGCCATCCCTAGCACCCCAAAGAGGGAGGACTAGAGGCATCATCATAAATGCATAATATTACTTAGGTGTTGTTTACGTGTTCCTGTTTCAGAGAGGAATCGGATGCTGGCCCCAGTACTGGTGCCATGCCACGCAGGACAATGAGGTGGAGGTTGGACTCGCCAGTGCCACCGCCCAGACAGTCAGCGGACAAGGTTCGATGTCTGGAGGTGGTATGAAAAGAAAAAAAAATAAGACGTCTGCAAGGTAAGGCACGGGGGCTGGAACAACAGGGAATGGATTGCCCAATGCCCTATGACCTGTTAGGATCGGAAGTCCCCTGCAGAGAGAGATTGGCCACCCACCCACTTGTGGAGGAGACAGAATGCAGGCAGGGCTTGACACAGACCATTGGTCTGATTCAGTATGGCCTGTCTCTTATACACATCTAGATGTGTATAAGAGACAAGTATGGCACTTCTTATGTTCCTATCTTTTTATGTTCTTTAAATCTGCTTCAAAAGACTAAGGAGGCAGAGAGAGGGGATGACATCGGGGCTAATCGCTCATATAGAAAAGCTCCACGGCCTGACGGTGAAGTGGCAGGAGGACTCTGGCGTGGCCATTGAGCCCGAGCAACAGCACCAGAAGAAGGGGGGGGAAGGCAACCTGGAAGCGATGGCATGTAAGCCCTTCCCCCTTCTCCAGCCCAGACGTGGAGTCCCCTGGGTTCCGGGAGTCTACTGAGGCCAAGGCCTTTCGGGCCAAGATGGAGAGGCCCACCCAGGACTTTGTGGCTGCCCTACAGCTGCAAGCAGCCACCATGGAGAACCAACTGGTGAAATGGTTCCAGGCGGTCAAGGTGCAGGAACAGAAGATGGAGGCATACGCGGAGTACGTCTCAAAGTACGTTTCCACTGAGATGGCCAACCTGGAACTCTTCCGCCAGTCGGTCTCCAACTGGCAGGCAGCCGTTGCAGTGGCTGTCGACTATGCCATCGAGCATGGCTATGAAATGCTGGCAGGTGTGATGCCCCCTGCCCCTACCTCCCGTGCACCCCATCTGCCTTTCCCCCAACTTCTGGGTGGCAGGCCCAAAGACTAATAGATAGCTAAGTTTCCTTTCTAGTTTAAAATGTTTGGTTTTTGTTTTATAATGTTGTTGTTGTTGTTGTTGTTTGTTTTGTTAATAGAATTTATATTTGTTGCTATTGTTATGAGCTTTGTTTGACCCATCCAATCTTTTATCCCTCTGTGTGGAAGTTCAAGCTGGCAGGTGGCAGCATCTCATACAGCTTGTTGATCCCTACCAGCAGCACCTGGCACCACATGTAGTGTAGTTAAGGTATTAACCCAAATATGTGCCAGGCAGCAGCAGGGGCTCAACTTGCAGACAGCCCCCCAGGAAAGGGCAGGGCTTGTGTGCGTGTGGGTGTGCCAGAGAGAAAGAGACAGGTTCCTCGGCAGCAGGTGACAGGAGCTGGTGGTTGGAGGGGCTTTTATTTCCAGCAGCTTCAGTGGGCATCTGCAGGTGGTGAAGAGGAGTACTGTAGGCTGTTGGGGGGTGGGGGGTGGGCAGGCTGGTGTGGATGCAGTGGAATGGAATGCAGCCCCCAGTGACTGGAATGATGGTTCCAGAATCTCGTTGATGGTTCCTGGGATGGGCGGGTATGACTGCCTATGGGAGTTGAATGATGTCCCTAGAATTAGTGCATGGTTGGGCACACTTCATTCAAACATGTGATAGGTGGTACAGGGAGGTACAGGAATGCACCCAGGCAGGTAGGCACAGAATCTCATACAGCTTGTCGATCCCTCCCAGAAGCACCTGGCACCACATGTAGTGTAGGTAAGGTACACTGACCCCAAGATGTGCCAGCAGCAGGATCTCAACTTGCAGACAGCCCCCCAGGAAGGGCATGGCTTGTGTCTGTGTGGGTGTGCCAGAGAGAAGGCCCCTTCGCCACTTAAATGGGCTAGTTGTTGCCCCCCCCACCTTTCTCCAGCGCTTGGCGGGAGACTCACGACAGGGCCGTGCAGCAGAGGCCTGTTAGAAGGCTCCGCTGCTGCATGAGAACAAGGCTGCCAGGCAGCCGTCCTAAACACGCATGTGCTGGTTGCGCTGCACGGGGGAATTGTTGGAGGCATGCCCCTTTTACGTGGGGCAAGTCTCCTGTGAGCCGCAAACAGCGGCAGTACACCACGTGGAAGCGACGAGTCAACCCCACCCACCTCCCCTCTAGCACTGTTGTCTTTGACAGTTGCCTTTAGGGAGCCGAGGGGGAATGTTGGCAAACAGACATTTTAAATGGATCTCTTGTTTTGCCCCCTCAGCTGTGTGAAATAGGTTAAATAGGTTAATTGAATGTTCCTAAGTACCAATTTCTAATCTGGCTTGTTAAGAGAATTTCATTTGTTCATTGAATTTGGCTCTATCAGTTGAATTAAATAGGGCAATTTGTTACATATTACAAGACTTAGGGGCAATTAGTCAAGGTATATGCATCGATTTGATGATGCTGAGAATACAATATTGTTGCACTCTGCAGGGGTCCAGTATGCGATTATAAGTTAAACAGGAATAAGTTAAGATATTGAGTCATCTCCTTAAGAGATGGGGAGGTGACCTTGGGTGTAATGTGGGGCACAGCATGCACTGGGGTCATGACCCTGGGAGCGGTGTCTTAGCAGGGTGAGTAGGGACATGTCTTCACACCCTGCGGGCACGAGACTCCTTACTCATGCCCACGGCTGGGCTTGTCCCTCCTTTCGGCCATTTGCAGTTGCGCTGTCGAAGGAGGGGACCGTTTGCCATGGGTACTGACACTGGAAGGCACATCCAGGCCAGTACAAGAGTTAATAAGTTTAGATATTAATTAGCATACTGGACCCAAATTGCTTGGTGCAATTGCCCCCAACCGTCGTTCATTCATTATGATTGGTTGTTTTTAATAAAGAGTGCGGCCAAGTGTTCGGTGGGTGGGGGCCTTTTAACAGACAGCATATAGGCCTGGGGGGTGGGGGCCTTTGGCAGCAGCAAACATGGGTTGCCGGGGCAGGCAGGAAGCATGGCATGAGCGGCAGGATTTGAGCTTGGCAACCTGGGCAGGAATAAAGAATGCATTCAGTGGGAGTCGAACTGCTTTTTTGAGGTTACTTTTCAGTTACGTATGTGTTGAAATTATTCTTTCTTTAAAGAAAAACACAACAAAACCCTACAAACTACTTTGGGAGAAAATACACGCGTTATTTATATTCAGTCTAAACTTTCGAAGGTGACAGCTTTGTTTAATCAGGTTTTTCTGTGGTGCTGATCTGTACCAATATTTTATTAAGGGGGAAATTTTAGTCTCTTTGCGGCTCCACTTCTCTGGTGCCTGGAAGTCTGCTCCTCAGCTGACTCCCCCTTCCTGTCATGCTTTGCCTTCTAGGGACACGTTTTTGCCACCCGAACTCACCCGAACGCAATCCGAACAGACCGAACTGTTTGGTCATTTAGGCGTTCGGAATAGCGTTCAGTTCAGTCATTTTGGGTTCGGTCGTCCGAACATGCTGAGTTCAAGCCGAACTCTGAACTTCCGAACCGCGTTCACCCATCCCTAAAAGTGTCTAGAGAGAAACGAAAGAATCCCCTTTTTAAGGGAGATCTTTTCATTCAGTGATGTTCTAAAATCATAAATAACAATATTCTGTTCCTTTAATCTTGAAAACACATTCCTTACTTGTTTAACTAAGGAAGAGTTTGAGGACATCTCATATTTATTCACTGTTATCAGTTCACAGGAATGGGGAATTCCAGAATTAACTTCATTACCTAGCTGAGGATCTGCAACAGCCAGAATCCCTTATTGCTCCTTTATAGAAGCATATTTTTGGGGTTGTGAAGCATCTAGTTCTTCTGAGATAGATTTCTTAATTTTGTTCAGTTCTGCCAGCAAAGTTCTACAGCTTACACTGGTTTCAACGATCCAATCTCCTATTTCAATATTAGTATTTTTTAACTTCGTCATTTCATTTTGAATCAGACTTTTGAGACCAAGTATTTCATCCAATACTTTATCCAATTTAGTATCCAGCTTATCTTGGCGCATGTTACCATTAATAAAAAATGAAAATTTGTGAGAAAAAATAGTCTGGCTGCATATTGGAAGAACATGAGGGATGGATATCATATTTGTCCAACAAGGAAAGAAATGTGTTCCCCAAATTAGATTGTAATAATGAGGACCCACTATATTTTGATATATATAGGGTTTGGTTAGAAGCAATTGGGGTGGACATAGTCAAATTCTTTTGAATATCTACGGCATCCATTTTAGGATGTGGGCCTAATGGATAAACTGTTGGCTGCAATGGTGGACATTTTTTAACCACAGAATGAGTGATTTTCATCTGAATGGAGATCTTTTTTGCAGCCAACTGCCAGCATGGGGAAGCCATGTTGCAAAATGCAACAATAACTAAAAAAGCTTCTCACTCTTATTCAGTCTTTCTCAAGCTTCTTCACAAAATCCTAATATGATAGCTCCTTATTATAGTCTCAGCCACATAATATAAAACCCCAAAGAGAAACAAATACAGTACAATAGCCCCAAAAGACTAAAATTAACCAGGGCATTTCACATGAATTTAAATAATGTGATAACACTGGCTAAAATTGTAAGCCGTTCCGGGCAGGTTGGAGCAGGAGGGGCAGGGTATTAACTGATGTGATAAATAAATAAATAAATAAATAAATAAAACCTGAGACCAGTCATTCAACAAAAATATATCAGTAACTTTGCTGTTTACAATGGCTTTGCAGTAGCTAAACAAAAAAACTAGATTCTATAATTATATAAAAAACTAACTAATATAACCTATATACAATTAAAAAAATCACCAAATACCAAAAAGGACGTGGTAGACATAAGTCATCAGCCACCATATAAAGCCCAAACAAAAACAAATAATAAAATGGTGGCATGAATAGACAAACTTTTATCAGTATATCCCCACAAGAGACTTCTTATGATTAAGCAGGGGATAGAAACAGTTATTAAAATATGCGATATCTAAGGGTATTTTCAGACGTGATGGGGTGGCTTTCGCCCCATCACAGAATCACCCATTTGATTCCCTGCCGGAATCCCACCGTCACGGCCAGCAGACGTGCCGGCCGATCCCAGCGGGGAATCTGGGGGCGGGGCAGGGCTGCGAGCTGCTTCCAGGAGGGGTGGGATATAAATATATTACATAAAATAAATAAATAAACGTGCGGCCGCACAGCCCCGCCCCTCCCATGCTCCCCCGGCCGGCCGCTCTCTGGGAGACGGGCAGGCACAACGGCCAATTCGGCCTGGAATCGGTGCTGGTAACAGATGTTACTGGCCGCTGATTCCGGGCCGTGGTTCAGCTAACCATGCTTTCGGCCCTGGTCCCCGGATGAGGGCCGAAAGCATGGTTATTTTGATTCCCGTCAGAGGTTCACTGTGGTGAACAACTGGCGGGACTCAAACAGACATTATGGGACCATTCCCCACCACAGGGTATCGTCTGTGGTTGAGCGTGATCTCGTAACGTCTGAAAATACCCTAAAGCTTGTGGTTCCACTCTCGGCACCACCACCATGTCCGTCCGCTGAATGGCCACACAAACGGCCAACGCCTTTTGTGCATCGCCCTGTGGGCTGGCGCCCTCTGGGACCATCCCCTGGAGATATACCTGTAACACAGGGGAGAAGCAACTGTCAGTGAGTAGCCCCCTCTGCTGAGCTGGTTCCAAGCAGTCATACACAGCCTCTGTCAGACTAGCCCCTGCAAATCCATTGGCTACTGATAGCTTTCTGGGCATAATTCAAGGTGCTGGTTTTGACCTTTAAAGCCCTAAATGGTCTGGGTCCCACATATCTGAGAGACCATCTGTCCTTCCATGCCCCTTTGCGGCCCCTACGTTCAACTGGGGATGCCCTCCTGCATGTCCCGTCTGTTACCCTTATGGGGCAGGGGTGTGTGTGTGTGTGTGGGAGAGTGCTCTTGGTGGTTGTCTTTATGTTGTGGAACTCCCTTCCTTGAGGGGGGGGGGGGGGGGGGGTTTGATTTTGAGCCTGTCTATCTTCCAGAGGTGGTGCAAAACTATTTTATTTGGAAAAACGTTTGGCAGGCAGTGATAGGTGGGGTATGGCTGGGGTTTTGGGTAGGGTTGTAAGGGGGATTGGATGTGGGAAATGAGATGGTATTGGGTGGGTTGGGGGGGGTTGTAGGAGGGTTGGGGTTTTTTTGGGTTGTCTTTGTATCCTACTGTTTTTATGGATTATTTTTATATATGCTGTAAGCCGCCCTGAACCTTTTTTAGGGAAGGGTGGGATAAAAATTTAAATAAAATAAATAAATAAATAAAATAATCCCAGCATTCATTTGTTCTTCTTGCTGTTTTTGGTTGAGCTGTATATTTAATCTGAGCCCTTATAACAGTGTTTTAAAATACTCACCATGCCTCTTATAAGTATTTGAAACTTGTAACTATTAATATTAATTTCTTTCCAATTAGCACTCTCATTTTTTCGTAGTTCCCCTTTTTGAAGTTAAATGTTCCTGTGGTGGATTAAAAAAAAAACCACAACAAAAAACAACAAAACCAACCCCCTGCTACAAAGACAGTTAATTTAATTAAATTATGGTCACTATTACCAAGAAGCACAGTATCAGAGCACCAGATAATGTGAGTTACGTCTGCACTTGTAGGTTTCAGGACAAAGTTCTTTCTCCAAGAACAGTCATTTATGGTGTCTAGAAGCATAATCTCTACTTCTCATTCCAAGGTGATATTTATCCTATTAATATGAAGATAATTGGACTGGCCCATTTTTATTGTGTTGTCTACTTTTTGAGCTTGTCTATTCTCCCTGAGCATTTCTGTACACACTCTCATTTCACTGATGTAGTGTTTGATAGTATGTTGTACCTCTTTCCTACCCTCTTTAATAGGCTATAACGTTTATAATAATAACTTTATGCTAAAGGGATGTCTTGGTCTGAGCTGCATGCTCTCCTGTACTAGTCAGCTTGCACCCAGTCCTCAGTTAAAAAAATTCTTTACAACATTATCAGTCTTACGTGGTTCCATTTTGCTTTAGGTGGAGGCCACCCTCCCCTAACTCACCTCCTCAAATTCTGAGTTGCTGCTGCACACTAAAACGTCATCTCTGGGTGCAGCCACACGAGATGCATTGGGCTTGTCCCGCCTTGGGCAGCTTTAACCCGGTCTGGGCAGGTGGACCATGCAATGCAGTGCATTGTGTGACCAGCTGAAACAACAGATATTTCCCCCCACCCTCGTTGCGTGATGGGTCAAGCAGCTGGCTGCTATGGAACACATCCTTGGAAAAAGTTCGAGGACATGTCGTGTAGCAAGTCGTGGCAGCCCGCGTGTCAAGGTCCTTTCTTCCCCATCACATGGTGAGCTCCTCAGCAGAGCTTTGAGGAGCAGTGGGTGCTGTCACCCATCACACACAGCCATGTCATAGCTGGGGGCGGGAGGCGGGGCTGGGGGCACCCACCCATGTGGCCAGTGCCTCGGCCCACCCCGGCCGTGGTGGGAGATCAGAGAGTGGCCTGCCCCCCCAGCTGCCCACAGGAGGGGGGACAACCCTCTGCCCAGCTCTCCATGCTGGCCACAGTGTGGCAGCAGCACTTGCTCACCATGTGGCCACGTGGGGATCAGGTTCTTTGCAGCTTGTGTGGCTTTACCTTCTGACTCACACTGAAAATTAGGGATGGGCAAACGCGGTTCGGAAGTTTGGAGTTTGGACCGAACTTGGTCTGTTTGGTTGACCGAACCAAACTTCCAAACCAAACTCGAATTTCAAACCAAACCAAACCGAATTTCTGAACTCCGTTCTTTTTGCCCATCCCTAGTGGCAACACACAACAAAAAAACTGGTTTTGAATGGCCAAACTTGGCTCGGAAGTTCAGAATTTGACCGAACTCGGTCTGTTTGGTCGACTGAACTGAACTTCTGAACCGAACTCGAATTTCAAACCGAACTGAACCGAATCGAATTTCCGAACTCGAATTTCAAACTGAACCGAACCGAATTTCCGAACTCCGTTCTGTTCGCCCATCCCTACTGAAAACCCTAGGGGATTCCCTCTATCCTTAGCCTGGCCCTGAAAGTGGAGGATTCCTCTTACCCTAGCAGCAACAGTGGGGGATTCTGCAAGTCCCTGGTCCTGGCAGTGGCACAGAAGACTGTTTGAGGGAGAACACGGGAATATGGGGCAAGGGGGGATCAGTAATGTCCTCCATCCTACCAGTTCTGTGTAGGCAAGAAGAGAGTCTTTCACTCAAGCATCTTTTCTCCCTCTTGCCTGCACAACTCTCTACTCTTCAAAGCACCATTTCTCCTATCTCAAAGTCTAACCTTCTGTGGAAAGAAGGGCCAAACATTGAATGGAGCATAGGAAGGGATAAAAGGAGAGGAATTAGAGTTTGAGTGAGCCGCTCCTTCTCTCCTCTGTGTTTTCTCACTCTATATTCTGCTGTCCTGCGGATTTTGCAGTTCCCACTCAGTTGGTGGAGCTCATGCCCTTTGTGGACCACTTTTGGGCTACCCCTACCTGTTTGAGAAATACTGATTTAAGGTACAGCTGCAGTCCCCATACTTTCTGCCTGTGTGACTCTATAGACGTTTTCAAATGAAATGCTACCATGTATGGCCACCCAGTACCACTCATCAAACCGCCTATCTGAAGGTGGAGCAGGGGATATGCATTCCTGTGGGCCATGTGAGACACACTCATGGGCCACTGCCGAAAAATCCAGAGTGCTCTGTGTGGGGCAAGTTTTAAAAGTGCATGGCAACTGACGCCCACACAACCCTGTCCCATATGAACTGGGGTGGCCACCCACACCAGCAGACAGTTCCCCCACTCAGAGGCACTGTGAGTGGGGGGCACCGGCTTTGCAAGTCACAGGAACTGGCCATGAGCAGTTCCCCAGCGCTCACAGCTGGGACATGTGAATTTCAAAGGTCTGCCTGGCGTGCTTCCTCATGCCCCATGGTCCATGGCAGGGAGAGTGCGAGGTGGCTGCCGCGGTAGCCACGCTGGGAGCCACTCGTTAGAATGCCTCCCCTCTCACTTCACTGCTTTGCAGCTGTGCCACTCAGCGGCCACGGACACTCCCGTCCCCACAAGCCTTGCTCATTTAAAAACACCCTGTGTTGAGGCTTAAATGTAATCCTCTAATCCCCAAACAGCAGCAAAGACATGCAAAGTATTAAAATATTGGTCAGGATTGTGACCCCACCCACAGATGGCACAACTCCACTTGGGGTCATGACCCACAATCTGGGAACCTCTAGGGTGAGGTAATGGAGGAGTGAAAAACAGCGTGTGGGTGAAGGAATCCATACAGAAGGTAGTAATAGGAGAAGGTAATGGTCAGCAGCAGCGGAGACTGTAGCCAAGCTCTGCTCTGAATTATACTGATGCAACCCCACTAGAGCCTCTTTCCTTAAAGACACAGAAAGCGATGGGTATGGTTTAATGAAAGCTGGAAGCTATACAGAAATAAAAATAAGAAGCAGAAGGAATTTGGGGGGAAAATGTGATATTTAGTCCTGGGGTTTGGGGTGGATCCAAAGCAGGGGAAAGAAGCTTGGTTTATGTAAATAGCATCTTGTAAAGGCAGATTAAGAACATCCAGAAAGAGTAGTAAAGGCAATAACAGTTGTTGAAAGAGAAATAGGAAGCAAAAGGTCTGTCAAATAAAGCACAAATGAGGTTACTTGAATGATTTCCTGAATTTTCCATAGCAGAATAATTGCATTATGGTCGTAGCATGAACTTTCTTGACAGGGGGGTTGCTTACAATTATATGCATGATACCTACTGCCTTCAAAAGCACAGAAATGAGACTTGTCACCTTGCTGCTTTGTAGTTACCTACTTGTTTTTACTCTTAGTAGATGAACCGTTGGTAGAGCAGATAACTTGGGTATGGAAATGAGAAAAAGAACAGTAACTTTCCCTACATATCTTACGCAGTGAGGAGAGATTTGCAGCATGATCTTTGGGCTATTTAGTGCAGGTGCTAGCCCTTAGAGCTGTTCACTTCAACAGAACTTGTGCTAGAGGATTGCACCCATACTGCTTTGTACAAAATTGGAGAGGGTGGGTTTCTGGTCACGGGAACACTGGCTGTTGTGGGGTTTTTGTTTATGAAGTTTGCTTCAGTGCTAAGCTATAGATTTCTACCTATCTTTTTTGTAACTGCTACTTTAGATGATTGATCCTAACCCAGTTAGCTCTTCACCCACTTCCACAAGGCACTAGGGACACAGGCAATCTCCCTACAATTTACATATTGGATAGGTAGGGTGTCATTGTCATGTCCTGTGCCATGTGAGTGCCCTCAGGTAAGATAAGTTCTCATTCCTATTCCTAGATAGGTTTCTGAGTTGTAGAAACGAAGCCAATGAAGACTAGGGGTGGGACTCGGGAAAGAATACACCAGTATTGGATCTCCCTGATACCGGATTTACCGGTATCGGCATACTGATTTTTTTAACATTGGCCAGTTTACCAGATTTTGTACATTGTGGCCACTGAATTCAACAGCCCAGTAAAAATCCGCTAAACTGGCCAATGTTAAAAATCTAGTATGCTGCTACCAGTGTTACCGGTTTTATCGGATTAATCCGATACCGCCCATTATCGGCAGTCCCACCTTTGATTGTAAGTCACCCCAAGCTGTCTTAGGAGGGGTGGGGTAAAAAATGCAATAAAATAAATAAATAAAATAAATATAAATAAATAATGAAAACCCTTCCTTTTCACTGCTACAAGACATGCTGCATACAATGCTTCATAGTCAATTGTATCAAACGTTGCTGACAGATCTCCAGCTTGATCAAGAAGGACACTTTTCTATGCCCAGAAGGAGATAGTCAAGAAAAAAGAAGCAATTTATATTGAACCCCCTCTGCAATCAGTCTGGTAAGACCAAAGACAGATATTAGTTCAATATGTGAACAGAACTGCTCTGGCAATTGCCTTTCCTACAAATTATAGGTCAGGCAGTGAATGGCAATAATTGGCAAAGCTATCAATTTCACAAGTGGTTTCACCATCAAGTGCTGTGGGCAAGTAGTTGCAAGAAGAATCCCACTGCATTGGAGCACTTCACCACTTGCCCCCCTTGCCTGTGGTAGAAAGGGTTACCCCAGTGCCCAGGGAGCAGATGTGGGTGGGTCACATGATGTGGGCTGCCTGGGGCTATATAGAGGTTCTCAGTCCAACCCTTGTGAGAGATTGTTAGCTTGGAGACGGCTATGCTCCAAGACCATCAGGACTGGAGCCACCCTGCTGGGGAGGTTGGAAGGGAACTCTGACCCCACCCTAGGGAAAGGGGTTCAGGAAGACCCTGGATGGCAGGGCCTTAGGCCAGTGAGGAAGGCCTTAAGAACTCCAGGAGCTGCTAAGGAGAGCAAAGAAGCCTCAGATGCCCCTAGGGGAAGGTGGGAGCAGACCAAGGGTAGAACAGATGGTGGCCTGCCTGAAGCTAGGGAGCAGCCCAGCCAAGTGGGGCTTGGACAGTATACAAGCAAGGCTCATGGGGGGGAAGTCCAGTGAGTTCCACCTTCATGCTTCGAGGTCTTGACTGAGGGTGTGGAAGGCAAGTGATCCCGGACATGGTAGCCAGCTCAGTTCCCAGAGGAGGGAGGTAACAGGGTGAGCCCAAGAACATTTAGGGAGCCAGTTGCCTGGGCAAGGGAGCCCAAGGCTAAGAGGATTACCCAGGGCAGTGGGAACCTAGGGATGGAGCCAAGCTGAAATGGGAATAGCGTTGGAGAAGAGGTTTGTGGCAACAACAGGCCTTGGAGAGAAGGGGGCTACTAGGGAGAGCAGGGAAGAGAACCCTGGAAGGTAGGAACCCTCACCCTACCAGTGCCAAGGACAAAGGTCTGAAAAAGGAACAGTTATTCATTTATTCAGTCTTTTACCCCATCCTTCCTACAAAGACTCAGGGTGGTTTGCAAAAATATAAAAAAAGATATGAACATAAAAACATATATAAATAAATATATAAACACAGCTTTTAAAAAAAAACACCTAAACCCTCCTCCCCTCCAGTGTTCTCCCTAACCCCTCCACCCAACCCTACCCCTGCCTGCCAAACACCTGGGCAAACAGGAAGGTCTTGCATCTCTTCTGGAAAACACGCAGGTTCAGGTTTAGGCAGACCTTCAAGGCGACCGAGTTCCATAATTGTGGAGCAGCCACTGAGAATGTCTCTCTTAGGCTCCTCTATTTTGTCTGCCTAACACTGATGCCCAAAATGAAAATCACAAAACAACAAACACCGAGCTCTTGCTCAATCTTTGCTTGCTTGCCCCAATTCTAGGAGGTGAGTGTCAGCAGCAGCACCTGGCCACTTCACGCTTCAGTCTCTGCACATCGGTACACAGTTTTGGGTCTTCACGGTACTGGCGCATCACTGTGATGGGATTAGAGCTCCTCTGCCCCACTCCAGGTTGGCCATGAGTTGGGCCACTTTAAGACATGCTTCCCCTCGGGCTGTGGGGGGCGGGGGGGGCGGGGGGGGGAATGTGCAGTCCGAATATGCCCAGGGATTGGACGGTCTGAAAGCCCCCCACGCGGCTTTGCTGGTAGAGACACGCAGGGATGCAGAGCAGGAAATCAAGTTCTACACATTCCCTGCCGCAGCCCGAATATGCACGCGGGGGGGATGTCTGAAAGTGGCCTTAGCTTCCCCTCTTACATCCTCCACTGAACCAGCTCCCTCCAGAACTACTCTAGCCTGTAAAGGGGCCACTCTTCTTTGTCACCCATACACTGAGTTTTCCAGAGCACTGAAATAAGATTTAAAGGTTCATCTGGGTCTCTAACTCGGATCTCCCCTCAACCATGTCATGCAAGGTCAGTACCGCACAAGCACACCAGACTTAGTTAAAAGAATTTTATATTTGTAAATCAAAATAAAGTCAGTGCAAGATTGGATACAAGAGTGCAATACAATAAAATATAAAGATAACGCAAAGCTACCTCTCTTTATGAGTTTCCTAAGTTAAAATCTTACCTTATTCAGTCCTTGGATATACATGTCCATTTCTTAGCCAGATGGTATGGCTGGGTGTTGCTTCTTGCTTGGATGTTTCAGAGCTGTTGAATTCTTGAACGGAGTCTTAGTTTTCCTCTTGATTGTTCCTTTTAAAGTTCTCTTATCACATCTTCCTCCTCCTTCTTCATTTCTTCATTCCTGCGAGCTTCCTTTTCTTCCTGCCTTAGGTGACAAAGGGTGAAAACAGACATGACACTAACTACCCTTTAACCACCCTTGGTTGTCATTTATGCACGTTTCAGGGCTGCATAGGGCACCAATACAGCCCTGCAACATGCATAAATAACCACCAAGGGTGGTTAAAGGGTGGTTAGCGTCATGTCTGTTTTCACCCAATGTTGGAACCACCACCAAAGACACAACAACATATGCAATTCCAAAGTGATGAATTACAAAGTAACAACTAATGAAGTAAACGAAACAGCAACTAATGAGGTGACAAATATCAAACTGATGAGTATGTGAAGCCTCTTAATCCCATGTAAAATTTGCAAATGAGAATTTTTAAGGAAACCTTTGTATGTGTATGTGTTCCACAACTGTAAAATCAAATTGGCCAAATCCAAATTTCAACTCTAGTCAAAGCCATTGCAAAAAACTAAAAAGGGATTAGCCTCCTAGGGTTATGCCACCAGAAATAACGCTCCTGTTTGTAGTAGCAGATAGGCACTAACAAAGTCAATGAGAAATTTGCCAATGAGGTGCACAGGTGTATGATCGAGCCCATCTACAATTCCAGTCTTGTGGTTAATTAGAATCTGATTGAAATCAATCAAGGAGGCAGTGATGTAACCACTATGAGCAGCTTTTACAAACATGGCCCCATGTATCCCATGAGGCTGGGCCTGCAGGGCTTCCCTCAGAATCCACTTTTTATTTCATGATTATGCTACAGAGCACAATTTTTTTAAAAAAGTAAAAAGAAATGATTTCATTTCTGTGTCCAGCATTGTTGTTTGTATTGAAATCCTTAGAATTGCGAACCAAGTGTAAATCATTATGCAGTTATCTTCTTGAGTCTACAGATTGCCTTGTTTAAAACCGAGGGGGGGATAATGCCTCCTTCCTACCCACCCAACTCCCCTCACTCCCTGTGGCTCCAGCACACCCATTGTGGACTAGATGAGACAGCTGAACCCAGTGAAACATTTATATACGTGCACACCCACACGGATTTGCAGAATCCCAGTCTTTTTGTGCCATGTACATTTCTCCTATCAACCTCAGAAAAATTTATTCACTGTCTTTCCAGCACATGCCAGGCACATAAGAATATGTCCTCAGGGACTGATTTCTGCCTCAGAGAAAAGTTATTTGCCCTTCACACTCAATGAAGTTAGTGAGGAAGCCCAGAGGATCTGGTGTCTGGTTTGTTGGCTCTGATCCTACTCACCGTTGGGCTTTTCCATTGAACTGAACAGGAGTATGATGATCCCAGCCCCTCTAGAACTCCTGTACTGTAGTTAATCAGAATCAAACAAAGAGTTAAATCATCTGAAACTGGAGCATGCAGTTTTTCATGTTCCATAAGTTGCTTATAACTGCACAAAATACCACAGGGTGCATAGTAGCACCCCCACATGTGACTGAATTGGAGCCAGACAAAATATCCTTCAGACTTCCCTGATAATTCTAATGAAAGAGGGGCTTATTATAATAGAGAGAAAATGCAGGAATGATTTGTAGATAAGTGATCATTATAATTCTAAATTGGATGCATCTGAAGGGACAAATATGAATATTTGCTGAACTGTTAAAAATAATAAAAGGGGTTTTGCTAAATCCTTCTAGATTGTTTTCAAACTGTGGGCATTTCATTATGGCTGAATTATTATATGTAATATGGGTTGTATAACCAACTCTGCCAGAACTACAACAAAACTGGATTATTCCAACTAGAAACCAATGTGATGAGGCAAAAATGAAATGAACAATACTGAAGGGAACAAAGGTTTTTGGAGCCAGATACAAGGGGAAGTACTAAGGGAAATAGGGACAAGTAAAAAGGGAGCTACGGCAAAGAATAATTTTAAACATATTTTTATAAATGTGTAAGCTTTTCCTCACCTGCAACGCTGCTTAATGGTTCCCCATCAAAGGAATCACAGAGTTGGAATGGATACCAAGTGTCATATTATAGTTCACCCTCGTGCTTAGATGCAGGATGACTCCTAAGGCTACAACATTCCTGACAGATGGCTGTCCATCCTCTTTCTGAAAACCCGCAGTGATGCAGAGCTACACTCTCCCTAGGCAATGTGTTCCATCATCACACAATTCTTCCTGGTTGGAAATTTTCCTGATGTTTCACTGAAATCTACCTTCCTGTAATTTGAGCCCATATGAACCACATAGGCTATTACTGTCAAGAAACTTCCCTCCAAGAGGACTCCCTGGTCCCAGCACCCCCTCCAGGGTGCGTGAAGGGTTTGCACCACACCTCCCATTTGCAGTCAGCCGAGAGGTGTAGGGCAGCCTAGCAGCTATTCCAAGGACTTAAAGAATGGCAAGGGAAGGGTTAATGGGTGAAGTCAGGCAAGAAGTGCCTTAGCTGCCCCACACCCCAGTGTCCTATATAAGCTCTGGGGTTGCAATATTGCAGGGCGGGCTGGTTATCTGTTCCTTCTGGGAGCTACAGCCAACCCCTCTAGTTTAGCCTTCTGCTGCTGTTCTTGTGGGCAATTTTCCTCCTGGTTTACCCGTGTCTGTAATCCCTTCTGTTCCCCGAAGCCCTTTTCTACCCCTGAGTAGTCCTTGTGTGGACAACCCTCCTCCAGGCTAGCCCCCGTGTCTGTAATCCCTTCTGTTCTCTGAAGTGCTTCCCTCTTGCTTCCCCACGTCCTAACTCCTCCCTTTCTGTTTCCCCCGGGTTGTGGCCTTCTTGCCTCTTCTGAATCCTCAAGACCTCTTCTATCCTCGCTCGTTCTTCTCTCTTGCCTCTTCTGGATCCTTGCTTGTTGCTCTCACTCTCAGGGCCTTAAGCTTTGTTCTCTCTGACCCAGGGACCCCTCTTAAACCCTAGTGATGATCACTGGTAGTGTACTAGCTCCTGAGCTAGGCTGCCGCTTATGATCCTGAGGGTATGTACCATCTCTTCCCCTGGCTGCTTCATATGCTAAGTAGAAACTCATCTTAAAAAGAAAATGAATATATTTAATTTTAAAGCAATTTTTAAATTGTCTTTGAAAGTGAAAAATAATTTAACTCTTTGATTATGTCAGAGCAGAGCCCTTTAATGGACTGAGGCCATGTCCCAGTTACTATACTGGGGAAGTATCAGGTGTCATATACTCTGAACTACGATTGCCACCTTTGGTCATTTTTACCAGACACTTCCATTTTGGCCTATGGGAGTGTCATGTAATAAACCCACCACCAGTGTCCACCCTAACTGAAGCACTGGTGCCTTTTGGGGCCTGGGGCAGGTGTATTTGTTAGCGTCTAATTAAAATAGTCAAAAACTCCATAGATTGGATGGCAGATGCATGGGATAAGATTGGACATCAGTAGGTGTGTGTAATATATGTATCTTAATATACACATGTAACTTATTTACTGATTATTTTTAGTTTTTCCTCTCCTGACCAACAGTCTATTAAGGTCACCAAAAGTAATACCGATGCTCAGACCTTCTCCAAGACAAAGAAGAAAGTGGTTCAGCAAGACCTGTACTACTGTAATATTGATTATTGAAATAATTATCTAATGAGCTACTTATAAGAAAATTAAATGCTAAAAAACTATCACAAATTCATAATGCCAATATCATAATGCCACTATATAAGTCTATGGTGTGACCGCACCTTGATTATTGTGTGCAGTTCTGGTCGCCCCATCTAAAAAAGATGATAGATATAGCTGAAATAGAAAAGGTACAGAGAAGGGCATCAAAAATTATAAGGGGTATAGAATGACTCCCCTATGAAGAAAGGCTGGATAGGTTGGGGCTCTTCAGCTTGGTGAAGAGATGACTGAGAGGGGATATGATAGAAATGTATAAAGTCATGCGTGGTGTGGAACACATTAATAGGGAATGGTTATTTACCCTCTCAAATAGTACTAGGTCTAGGGAACACTCCATGAAACTAACAGGTAGCAGATTTAAAACAAATAAAAGAAAGTATTTTTTCACTCAACGCACAATTAAGTTGTGAAATTTGTTGCCAGAAGACGTGGTTAAGGCAGTAGTATAACTGGGTTTAAGAAAGGGTTGGACAAGTTTCTGGAGGATAGGTCCACTAGGAGCTATTAGCCAGGTAGGTTTGGGGAATGTAACCTCTTACTCTCGGGAGCTGGGAGTGAGCAACAGGGAATGGATTGCCCCATAGTGACCTGTTGGGTACTTCTCCAAGCGACCAAGTTTGGCCACTGTTGGAGACAGGTGCTGGGCTTGATGGACCATTAGTCTGACCCAGTGTGGCGCTTCTTATGTTCTTACATTGCATGATGTGTCCCAAATTAACTACATATGATTGCTGAGAAGTGCCTTATTTGGGTGTGTTTTGGGGAAGAAACTGTAACACTCCGTGCTGAATGTTGTTCTTACAGCAGTAGCCTCCTGTAATGGAACAAACTTACAGTTTACCCTTTATATCTGGATTAACTTTGATGCCATAGGAAAATATTTTAGACATTCTTTATCTTATTAAGTTGACTCAAATCCTAAAATGCCTAGAATCAATACATGGAGTCAGTGCCTGCCTCTTGGGTCTTAGAATTTAGCGCCATATTTGTTTTGACCTCTCTGACATGTAGTTCCTGGGAAATTTAGTTTAGAGTCAAGTGACTTCTTATTTTCTGGTGTGCTTGCAATTGTGCCAACTTAAAATGTTTAAATCATTAGACTGACCTAAAAGTCATGGTATTTTAAAAAGACATACATGTAAGATTCTTTTTGTTTGCCTTGGTTTTTGAGCACTCTACAGTCATGTTTTAAAGCTTTTTTCCACAACCATGAAGGTTAGAATTTTTTTTAAGTGATGAATGGGATTGTCATGATTTTAAGAGCTGGGTTTTAAGATAAACACAAAATACTGAAAAACTCACAATAAAACCTCTAGAGTTGGCGGTTTTGTGCCTGCTTGTAACTAGTCACATTAAAGGATGTGATTTTAATGCTTTCATATGTGGGAATGAGTTCCGTGGTCAACTTGCATTCCAAGGGTGAAATCTAGATACTGCCGAAGTCAATGAAAGTGTTGACTGTGATAGAGACAGAATTTCAACCCAAGGAACTCCCCCTCCCAAATTAAGTGGGGGGAAAAAACAGCTCTTAAGTCTATGGGTGTTTAAACATGAGATGATAGCTCAGTGCAGTCTGTATTCGGTAGGGGGTGCGCATGTAATTTTTGTTATTTCAATAACAAAAATGAAATTTGTCATTATCATTATTGCAACAACAAAAATGACAAAAAAAATAATGTATTGATTGATTGATTGATTTGATTTGTACCCCGCCCCTCCTGAACACAGCTCGGGGTGGCTTCCAACAGTAAAATCCATAAGAACAATTTAAAACATATAAAATACAATCGCAATATTAAAATATTTAAGAATATTTAAAATATTTAAGAACAGGGCCCGGGACAAAAATCAGTGGGCAGGGGAGATAAAAAATCCCCTAAACCCTCCCCCC
>QEPC01003635.1:3453979-3503387 GCA_003113815.1 Sphenodon punctatus | reverse complement strand
TTTTTTTACATTGCAGCCATTTTTAAATGGCTGCAATGTAAAAAAAAACGGTACCCAGAAATCCGGTACCGGGTCCGGATTACCGGGCCGAATCCGATAATGCCGGTACACCCGATACCGGCATTATCGGATACCGGATTCTACCGGTTTCCCACCCCTAATTTATACAATGCAATCAACACTCAGGTGCATGTACATGTGGAGGTAACTTTTTGCTATGCACAAAATGCTGAGTTTATGGAACAAATTGTATACTTTATTGAGTGCCTATAGTGAACACTGAAGGCAAAAGTAAAAATTCAAAGCAAAAGCAATCGGTCTTTGCATGTTGTCACAATCCAGTTTCTGGCTCACACCGATGTACAGGCAGTAGGGCCTCAGACTCCAACCTGGCCATTATTGTCCATGCTCTCATTACCTCAAGGCTGGACTATTGTAATGTACTCGATGTGGGGCTACCCTTGGTGATGATTCGGAAGCTGCAGCTGGTGCAAAATGCGTCTTGGTACCAAGACGGCCTGTCTTCTGATGGGGATGGATCACCGTGAGCATATTACACCGGTGCTCTGTTCTCTGCACTGGCTGCCTATAGTCTTCCAGGCCCGATTCATGGTGGTGGTGCTTACCTATAAAGCCCTATATTTCAGTATATTTTTCCTTACCTGAAGTCATGGAGAAGATCTCTGAATCTGCCATAGCTTGCATAGGCTCCTTCCTGGTTGTAGAAAACCCCTCCAATCCCCGTGTGCTGTGCATGTATGTGCTGGCAATGATGGTTGTGGAGCCCGGCTCCCTCTCCTCCTTTCTCTCGAGTTCAAGTCCTGGCTCACCCTATTCCTCTCTGATGACATCCCCACATTCATCCTTGGCAACTTCAATATTCATGTTGATGCACCTTATCAACCTTGCATCGCCCGCTTTCTCTCATTAGCCTCTTCCTTTAATCTCCAATTCTGGACTACCTCCCCCACCCACACTGATGGTCACTCTCTTGATCTCGTGTTCTCTAGGAACTGTTCTGTCTCCGATCTCTCCTTCAAGCCCCATCCCATATCTGACCATTTCTTTGCCTCCTTCAACCTCTCCCACTGCTCCCCCTCCTCTTCCCCATCTCCCCGCCCCTTCTGCAATCTGCAGGCCATTGTGCCCCAGGACTTTGCCTCCTCCCTCTCTCCTCTTCTCCCCTCAGTCTTCTCCTCCTCCTCCCCCGACTCTGCCATCTCTGCCTTCAACTCATCTCTTGCCTCCACCCTCGACTCCCTTGCGGAGAGGGGGTCTCCTCCCGCCCGGCTCGCTCCCATAACCCTCGCCCTTGGCTCACCTCCACCATTCGACATCAAGTTTGGTTTAGTTTAGTTTATTCGGCCAAGCCAATGGCTATAACCAGACAAATAAAATTAAATACAAAAGAAAATACAAACCAGGGAACAAACCCTGAAGTTATCATACAAAATAGAGGCAAAAATGCAGCAAAGATCCATCATTACAATAAGACCGACAGACACAGGCAAACTGTTCACCCTTAATCAATTGAGACAGCTTAACCCTAACTTTACCTTCCAGAAATATTTGCCTCATAGAACTCGCATAGGCTAAAAATTTAGCCACTAATTGGAGAAAAGCTGGATTGGTTAAAGCATGCACCATCAAACTATGGGCCGTCCTACCCAGAAAGTTTTGTAGGAGAGAGTGCAGATATTTATCCCGGCCATTATCGTACAGATGGCACTCACAGAGGATATGCTGTACTGTCTCCATAGTTATACCCTCAAAGGGGCATAACCTCTCTGAGAATGGAACACCTTCTCTCTTACCCTCAAACACTCTAGAGGGTAGGGCATTAAATCTCGCACGCATAAACAAAAATTTTGCCCTTTGAGAAATAGCAGCACTGTTAGACAGCCATACACCCTGGATCCGGTACCAAAAGATGATAATCTCCAAGGTGCATAGCCGCATTTACAACCGCCAGATCAGACTGTCTGGCAACATCCTTAAGGTGGCCCAACACCTCCCCAAGGATACTATCAAGGGGCTTACCCAGGACATACTCCAAAGAGAACCCCAACCTTCCCAGGTACTCTTTAATGCTATTAGACCAAGGGTCCTTAAACGCATCCCTATAGGCATAAGCATCCAGGCCACTACCGCTCAGGCTGGCATGCAAAGTACGGAGCCAAAATTTCAAAACAAGCCCCCATGTCACTGAATCACAGTCTTGCTGACCCACCTCCAGCCGCACCACAGCCACTGGGGTACCCCGCATTCGACATCTCCACTCCTGCACCTGGGCTGCTGAATGCCTCTGACGCAAATCCCACTACCACACTGACTTCCTCCACTTCAGATTCTGCCTCTCATCACTCAACTCTGCTATCTCCCTCGCTAGACAGCAGTACTATGCCTCACACATTGAGTCCTGCTCCCGGGACCCTCACCGCCTCTTTTCCACCTTTGACTACCTTCTCAACCCCCCCGTCCTCCTCCTCCCTCTTCTCTCTCCACTCAGGATCTTGCTCTCTTTTTCACCTCTAAGATTGACAAGATCCTCCTGGAAATCGCTTCCAAGTCCTCTTCCCCTACCACTCCCCACTCTCCCTTCCCCCCCCCTCCTGTCCTCCTTCTCTCCTGCCTCCCTTGAGGAAATCTCCTCCCTACTCTCCTCCTCCAACCCCTCCACATGCCCCCTGGACCACATTCCTTCCGCATCCTGACCTCCATTGTTTCCACCATCGCCCCTCCCCTCCTGCATATCATCAACCTCTTCCCCTCTACCGGCTCCTTCCACCTCTGCCTTTAAACACGCCACTGTCTCCTCCATCCTCAAAACGTCCACTCTGGATCCCTCTGAACCCTCAAATTACCGTCCTGTCTCACTCCTCCCTTTTGCTTCCAAGCTCCTTGAATGGGTTGTCTACTCCCGTTGCTTCGACCTCCTCTCCGCCAACTCCTCCCTCGACCCCCTCCAGTCTGGCTTCCGCACCCTTCACTCCACTGAAACTGCTCTTGCTAAAATCACCAATGATCTTCTTGTGACTAAATCCAACCGCCTTTAGTCTATTCTTGTCCTCCTTGATCTCTCTACACTGTTGACCACTCACTCCTGCTTGAAGTGCTTCACTCCCTGGGATTCCGGGACTCTGTCCTCGACTGGTTCTCCTCCTACTTTTCTGACTGCTCCTTCAATGTATCTCTTCCTGACTCCTCCCCCTCCTCCTCCCTACCCCTCTTGGTCGAGGGTCCCCAAGGCTCTGTCCTTGGCCCTGTCCTCTTTTCTATCTACACCCATTCCCTAGGCAAACTCATTGCCTTCCACGGGTTCCAATACCACCTATACGCTGATGACACTCAACTCTCTCTCTCCACTCCTTCCCTCTCCCTCTCTGTTCAAGCTCGTCTCACCAACTGTCTCTCTGATATCTCTACCTGGATGTCTCAATGCCAACTCAAACTGAACATGGCAAAAACTGAACTCCTTATCTTCCCTCTCAATTCTTCCTCTCCCTCTTCCCTGTCAATTGCCATTGACGGGATCTCTGTCCTCCCTGTCCCCCAAGCCCGTAGCTTGGGCTTCATCTTTGACTCGCACCTTACCTTCAAACCCTACATTGACTCCGTGGCCAAATCCTGCCGATTCTCCCTCCACAACATTGCTAAGATCCACCCTTTTCTGTCTGTCTCCTCTGCCAAAACTCTCATCCATGCCCTAGTCATCTCATGCCTTGACTACTGTAACCTCCTCCTCGCTGGCCTTCCCTGCTCTCACCTTTCCTCCCTCATCTCTGTTCAAAACTCTGCTGCCTGAATCATCCACCTAGCCCATCACTTTGACCATGTGCAGCCTCTTCTCTCCTCCCTCCACTGGCTTCCCCTTCCTGAGCGTATTTTGCACAAGCTCCTTGTCTTCACCTACAAAGCCCTTCACAACCTTGCTCCCCCCTATTTCTCTGCCCTGATCTCCCTCTGAACTCCTGCTCGAGCACTCGGCTCCTCTTCCATCCCGCCCTCACCCTCCTGTGCCTCCCCTGCTCCCCCAACTGCCTTCGTTCCTTTTCCCTCGCTGCCCCGCATGCCTGGAACTCCCTCCCTCCCTGCCCTTGTCTGCCTTGCCCCCACCCTCCACACCTTCAAGTCCCTCCTCAAAACCCACCTCTTCCGCTCTGCCCTTCCTAAGTCCTGCTAATCATCCCCACCCAGGATTATCCCCCACCTGTTATCTGCAAACTCTTATTTTACTGTAACCAAGCCAAGGACATGTACCTGAGTTCTCGCATCCTCATGAATGTTGCATCCCTTGTCTCTCCCTCTGTTCCCCCTTCCCTGTCTCCACACCCCCTGTCTTTAGATTGTAAGCTCTTGGGCAGGGACCATGTCTATCATATTCTCTGTAAAGCGACAGGTACATTGCTGGCGCTATATAAAAGCTAATAATAATAATACTAATAATANATAATAATGATAATAATAATAATAATTAATAACTCATTAAAAGAGCAGAAATAACCGCCCTAACCCCTCCCCATCAGTCTCCCTCCCCAAAAGCCTGGTGGAACAGCCAGGTCTTAAACTGGGTGTTTTTACACACACATTTCTCCTGCATGTTTGCTGTTACATCCTGAACTTTCTGTGTGTCTAAATCACTCACCCAGATCCTAAACATCCAGCTCTTTGAACTTCTGTGTAGTACTTCTCCCAGAACTTGTGTGTGTAAAATGTTTCCTTATAAACTGCTTTGTTCCAGGCAGCTGTGGTCACTTGGTTTCCATGGCAGCCTGTCACATCTACAGCTGCAGCTATTTTAGGCTGCCTCAGGGCAGTGTTTGTGTGAAGAATGCATTCAGGAACTGCCTCAGGTTTGTGTGAAGAATGCATTCAGGAACTGCCTCAGGTTTGTGTGAAGAATGCATCCGGAACTTACTAAACCCATAAGAATGAAAAATCCAGAACTTCAAGGTGTGTGTAAAAATGCCCATTGTCTCCGGAAAGAGGGAAGGTCTGGGGACAGGCGGGCCTCCGTCAGGAGGGAATTCCACAGCCTGGGAGCAACCACCGAGAATGCCCTTCCCATCGTCGCCACCTGGGAAACCCAGGGGACTTCGGGTTGTGCGCATTACCCACCTCCAGGTTTTTCTTTGGGAGAGGAGAAGGGTGCTCACATGAAAAAAAAAATCCTGGCAGTGGATAATGTATTAGATGTCCCTGCTTGGTGGGTGAGCAATGGCCACCCACAAAGCTGGGAGTGGAAAGGGTGGGTTGGAATTGTGGCACTCTGCCTCGCCGAATGCAAACTCTGAAAGTGGGAAACTGCGTGCCTGCCTGCCTACTGTCTGCACTTGGATGAGAGCACAGAGGAGGATGCCTGGCTGTGCATGCCTGCCTCCATGCTGCCTGCTGGGCCTCTCCCCTGTGCTCTCTCCAGAGTGCAGTCAGCAGGCAGGCAGATTCTGCTGCTGCCTTGGGTAGGAGGGAAGGAGAACAAATTTGGATCCCCGCTACTCCCAGTAGCAGCAGCTGCAGCAGAAACTGTGGTAGGGAGAGGGTCCAATCAGTGGGTCCTCCCTGCCACAGCTTCCAGTCTTTAGAGTTTTTCCAGTATTCCTTTCATGTAGCTGTTGTCACAGTGGAACATGGAGTAACTCTACACTGGCAAAACCCCCACCTTAATAAACAGGATACGATCCATTCACTTTCAAGTGGGTTGTCCCGTTAGTATACTCCCATGGTCCCAGAGTGAAGTAGTCCCCTCACTCCTCCTCCTTCTTCTCCCTCCCAACACAGGGAGCTATTGTCAACGCACCCCCCCCCCCCATGAGACACAGAGACTGATGGTGTTAAAATGGCCACACTCTTTATTAACAACACCTTAGCCTTCATAGGCAGTGGGTAATTGCCTCAGCAATTCTGGGTCCAGCGTGTTACCTATATAACTTATCTTATTAACTCTGGCACTGCCCGGATGCACCCTCCATTGGCAGTCCCTTAACATTAACACCCCACCTTCCTCGACAGCACTCAGGCTTGGCCGTACGGAAGGTGGGGACAACCAACAAACATTCTCTTGGGGTAAGGAGAGAAGCATCGACCCGGTGTGGAGACAGCGCATGCCCCTTGGACACCGAGTCAAGGCCACGCCTCCCCAGGGCATTCTGTGCCCCGCATTACACTGAGTGTCACCCCCCATCTCTTAAGGAGATGCCTTATCTATTATATCATGCTGTTCCCCTGCTGAGTGCAACTTTAACCTCTTGTTCAAAACTACTAATCGAAAACAACTCTGAATTATACCTCAAGTAGGCTAACAGGCCTTCGACCGAGCTTCAAAATTCCCCTATTTAATGCCAGAATGAAGGTGGAGCCAATTACCTAGTTCGAATTAAGAGGGATCGCCAATAAAGTCCTATTTAGCCTAGCTCCAACACTGTTGAGGAGGTGAAAAATCCCAAAACCCCATCAATGCGGTGTCTGCTAAAAATTCCTCCTCGATCCCTGTAAAGGTAATCAGCTACAGCCACAGTGTTGGAGGGGATGGTAGGTGGGGCCACTCGCTTGCCCTCCAAGAGCCGAATGGCAGCTTCTTCAAGTCTCCAGGAAACCGCCCCTTCTATCAAGGAAGAGATTTCCCTGCCCCACGAAGCACGCATGCGCGTGCCTCGTTCCAAGGGCCATTGCCCCAGCAACGCCAATCAGCTGTGCCGTCCCCCTACAAGGATGGTCCACAGCAGCCGAGCGTTCCCGCTCCTCTCCGTCCTGCTTGGCAGAGGAGAAAAAGGGGGTGTGTGACAAAACAGCCGTTGCCGCCAAGGTTAATTCTCTTTGTGCTGGGCTTGCACTGACTGTCAGCGACTACCCAATGTGCAGGCTGTCCTTCAGCATTTGCAATCAAGGCACTCGAGTACTGAGCTGTTGAAGGAAAAACAGATGAGGACCAAAAAGTAAACTAACTAGGAAGAGACTAGAGTGAAGCATGGCTGGGCCTGGCTACTCTTGTTTCATTGTCCAAACAAGGAAATGAAATGGAAAGACCAGAGACAAACCCACATATATTAGAGAATTCTCTATCCACTTTCCAGTTTGAAAAATTAAAAACAAGTTATTTTCTAGTCCTGGTAACGGAAAGGAATGGAAGAATGGATATGCCACATAGCTATTGCAGCAGTGCACAAGCACTTTTAGCCAAAGGCCCAACTTACGGAGGGATAGAGAGACAGACACACCCCATGTAAGCCCCACCTCCCTACCCTAAAGCAGCTCCTTGTCTGAGTCCACCTTCTGCACTGACTCACTTGGCAGGAGCACTTGGGGTGTTTTCAGTGGGCCCCATCACGAAATCAATGAATTGATCCCCCGCCGGGATGACCCGTCACACCCTAACAGACGTGCCGGGGGATCCAGGCGGGGAATCGGGGAGGGGGCGGGGCCGCGCGGCGCAACGTGCGGCCGCAAGGCCCCGCCCCCTCCACGCTCCCCGCCGCCCACCCTCTGGGGAGACGGGCGGCCGCCGCGGCCAATGCCGCCGCAGCGCTAGCCCGCTATGGCCACGGGCCGGAATCCCTGAGGGGATTCCAGGCCGTGTCCGCCGTCCAGACATGACGGCAGGGGTCACCACGGCAGGGAATTGCCTTCACCACGCGACGGCTTCCGGTCCCGCCAATTCTACCGCTTGTGTGGTGAATGTGATTCCCCGCCGCGGTAACATCTGAGGGGGGGAACATGCGTTCCCCCTAACAGACGTTACATGGTCCAAGCCACCACAGGGAATTGACTGTGGTTGGCATTGACCACGTAACGTCTGAAAATACCCACGGTTAATGCTACATCCAGAGAGCCCCCACAATTATTCCCGAGCAGAGTGCCACTACTTGGTTCAGTACTGCTGCCTGTCATTGCCCATTTTTGAAAATGGAGGGCAGAGCAGTGTCCCCTGTCCCCTTCCGATTTTATGATTAGGATTGCCACTACTTATGAAAATTGTGGGTTATGGGAGTCTCGGGGTTGTTTCTGAGAGAGGTGGCAAGCATAAATTTATGACAGAAGTATATAAATCAAAATTTTTAGGAAAAAAAGAAATACAGCTCTTGGGATAGTAGAGGGTTTTGGGGGGTGGTGACAACCCCTCCCCAAACACTGAAAGGGGGAGATTTCTCCTTCTCCCTCAATAGCCAGTGTTGCTACACTTATGCTTTTATCATTAAAGCCGGTCTAACTAGTACAAAGATGAAATAGTTATTTATCAAGGTAAAACAATGACAAATAATGCGTTGCACTAATACAGACATAGACAGTGACTCAGGATGGTTATTCCCATTTAGCAGATGGGTTATTGCAGCCCCGAGAGGTAAAGTTCTGCCCAAGCTGAGGCAGTGAGCAGTGGGAGAACAATGAAGAGACAAAAATCTCCCAGCCAGCCGTGCGACCTCTCTCTCTAGACCATCCACTGCGTGGTTGTTCTTCTTCGGCACAAATCCCATCTGTGATCTGGCGAGCTCAGCTTTGGAGCAGCGAAAGTGAGGAAATCAAAAGCTTCCTCTAGTGCTCTCTGAGTGTCGACTGTAGACACCACTCGTTCTAGTGTAGACTAGGCTCTGGGGGTAATTTCCTTCCTCTAGGTGGCAGTGTTATCCTGTCGCTCACAGATGCTGCCCTGGGATCGCTTCGTTCCATCAGAGGTCGACCTCCTCCCCTGCCTGAGCCAGCTTCCCTGACAAGGATGCTGCGCGAAATGGGGACACGGTTTAGGAAACCAGATCCTATCTCCTTTTGCCATCTCTCTGCTCCTGCCACAGTCTGCTAAACGGCTCAATCGCCTGGGTGTCCTGTTAATGGTTGGTTGTCCACGCGAAACAAAAGCTTATGCCCCAGAACGGAAACACCTACCCCACCAGCCATCAGGCAGAGAGCTGCGGTCAGAGACATGGCCAGCAGAACCAGGGCTAGGGCTCGCTTGAACCCAGAAGGGAGGGACTCACTAACATTTTCTGCAAAACACAAATCTGTGAACTACAGAACCCAGAGGGGATGCAGAGTCAATTAAGTTATTGACTGAAGACTTGGTGGTGTCTTTTAACCAACGGTACTATGCGGGGTGGGGGGTTTCCTTTCCCTTTCCCCTCCCTCTCTCTCTCCAAACATGCCTGTGTTTCCTACCAATAAAATGTTTCTGCTTCAGGACTTCCTGTATTTTTGATCCACCTCAATCAACGTGGCTTTTTCCTGGTGATGATCCTGTAGCGCCTTGCTGTGATGACATTTGCAGTAGCTGCTGTGTCCATGGGGTTATTAATGAGGGTGACTTCTGAGGCGGAAAGACCAGGCATGTCAACCAGGGGGTTGGGTCATCTTGAAAGTAATAGTCAGTTGTTTACCATGGGCCAGGAAATGGAAGTGTCATCTGGGAGGAAAATGCCTACCCTTTCACTTCCCACCCTCCAGCAGACAACATTTTGAAATTTTGAAATTGTTTTCCAAGCCAAAAAAAATTCCCAATGTTTTATTTGTTTGTGACCATTTGGGGAGGGAATTTTGGTCATTATGTTTGTTCCAGATGCCCTGCAAAGATGCTTTTGCTTTTTGGTACGGGAAGTGACTTCAGGGGAACCCAAATGCAGTATTTGGAGGATGGCAGTATTTGTGGGATGGCCAAGATATTTTTCCAACAAAAATTTCTAAAGGAAAACATTTTTAAAAAGAAGGAACACTAAAAAAAAATCAAACAACGTTTTTGGGGAAGGGGAGAAGGAATAGGATTATGACCAACCACAATATAGGCCTGCACAGTAATTTTAAGATGGTTTAAAAAAAAAAAAAGTTTTACTTTCTCACATCACAGAAAAGTCAGACTTGTGTATTCATACTATTTCTCATGTATCCACTGCTTTTGTTAACATTTTTGTTGTGGTGTATTTTTTTGCTGTTTTCATTTGTAAGGTGTATACAGGCATACTTGTTTCATGTTACTCATTGAAATAAATATGCATATAATTTATACACGTGATATTCACCTTGGTGCAAAGGTGTCTAGAATTGGCATATAAAATAGTAAAATCTGCATGTCGAAAAATGCATGTAAAGAAAAATGCATATTCAAACACACATATATAATCTGATAACTAACATATAATAGTGTATTTGTTAAATACATCTTTATATGACTGTTAAATTCACCCTAACATTTTGTGGAAAGGTATATTTTGCATAATTGCACCTGGCCTTTATCAGATGTTCACATTCCAAGTTTGGGCGTGCAAGAGAGCGAGAGGGAGAGAAATACACACACGGATTTACACTATAGTAAGCATATGCTTGTACATACACAGACTTTTAACACAAGTTATTTCAAGTTGCTTTTGCACATCTTTGAAGTCCAGTTAGAATTGTATAGCTCAGGAGAACTGGAATTTCTGCAGAATATAATTTTATTTTGCAAGTAGCTCTGTATAGCTATTACCCCCCTTTTATAGACAGAAGCGAAGGTATTATTTAGGGCACACAGGCGTATATATAGCTAGATTCATATCCCGACACATTCTTTACTATGATATACTATGATAAACACATGCGAATTTGAGCTCTAACTCCAGTTTTTAAAAATACATACAGCCCTCTATTTATTGGGTGGGTACTGGGTAGAGGTGGGGAGACAGCCAGTCCCACGGCTAGAGAGAAACGTTTTATTACACACTCCCCCATTTAAATGATATCTTTTCTTCTAATCATTCTCTCCTCATCCCCCAGAACACTAAAAATTGGGAAGACGATTTTAAAAATCAAATTATGCATATAGAAGAATCGAAGTGTTGGTTAGAGGCTCGCTCGCTCGCTCGCTCACCCAGACACAGGGGAGGGAGGGAGAGAGAGAGATCCTCCTACCTGGAGCTACAGAGTGTAAAATACGTGGTGTTACCTTGGGAAGTCAGAACAAGTAAAAACACATTGGACTTCAGGGCTCTATGAGGTAGTTGATCAAGATCAGAGCTTGCTTCTCATTTGCTCCCTCAGATTGTCTGTCCTTGGCTTTGTGTTTCACCTAACCTTTCTGAGAAAGCCCCTCTGCTTTTCTCGCTCGCACCCAAGGTAGTTTTCGTCACCATGGCTTTAGGACGAGCTGCCTGTCTGAGCGTTGTTGATTTTTTTCCTGTTCAACCGTCTTTCCTTTTGGGTTGATTCCGAAATGCTCTTGACTGGGATTTAATCGGCAAGGGATCCGTTCAGCTTTTTGTGCCTTTTATGGCTCAGTCCTTCCTCTAGATCATGCACAGAAACTTTCGCAAGTTGATTTTCTACGTGTTTCTATGCTTTGGAGTAATCTATGTCAAATTAGGGTGAGTAAAGAGACTGCCTACTACAATGGCCTGATCCTTTTTGGTGTGTGTGTGTGTGTGGGGGGGGGGGGGATATCAAGCCTGTAACTCTGTTGCCCAAGACTGTGCTTTTGGCAGAAGGGGTGTGGAGAGTTTCCCATTCAGAGGTGAAAAACCCATTTGTTTTTGCTTTGCTGGAGAGCTGATTGAACAGCGCAGGCTGAGAGGAAGGGATTGCTGGGTTGGATGGAAGGGTTGGGCTTTGTCCCCCTGGTTAATATCGCCACACCTCAAAACCCTGTCGAGTTAATTCAGCCCTTGTAGATGAGACAATAGAGAAGAGCTTAAGTATTAGGGAATGGGGGTGGAGGAGCTTCCCTTAGTCTCAGCCTGCTTTCAAGGGGGGGGGGGGGATTTGATGCAGGCCTAGGCACAATTTGCCTGTCTATCCATCACACAGACGTGTTGAAATTAACTTGACAAGTGGCCTGTCTACCTCTGAAATAATAAACTAAGCAACCTGGGGGCAGCTCAACAACCGGCCGGTGGCTGAGTCTATTTGCAGCGCTGGGCTCCTCCACTCTGGCCAAAGGGGGCTCTCGGAAGCCCGGGCTTTGCCGGTGGCTATTTTATCGTAGCCACCTCGATCCCTGTGTTATTTCAGTTGCTGAGTTTCTCCCTCTCTCCCCCTTTACCTGGGCGCCCTTATTAATATTGCTCCGTCGCAGTAGGCTGCCTTGAGTTGTATTTCCACATTCCTGAGCCCAGCCGAGTTCTTACCTGTTGAGCTGCAAACTTTAAAAAAGATCCTGACTTTTTGCATAGCTGGGGGATTTTTTTTTTTTTTTTTTAATGATCAAGAATGCGTACGGTGAGTTGTAATCTGAAAATGCTTGCTTCTCCACTTGAAATCAATACGGGGGAGGGGGGCCTGCAATTAATGATCCGGAGGGCAGGCAGTCAGAGGCTCAGCAGTGCCTGCCTGCTAGGAGACAGACTGGCAAGAAGTGGGCTCCCCAAGGAGACAGCATTATTCCCTACCCCACACTTCCTCTCCCTGTCCCATGTTGGATTGTTTGCTTTGCTTTTCTCTTGCACGTTGGGAGTTTTCAACAAGACAAGCCCTAACCTGAGGTTTCCCTATTGTTGTACTGCGCCAGAAAGGAGCAAGGCTTAGCGTTTTCCGCTCTAGCCAGGGAGTGGGATGGGTGTGTGGAGGAACAGGGGGAACCGATAAATTAGTGATCCAAGGAAAGGTAAAACAGAGGGGCATGGCTGCCCAAGGAAACTTCAGGCCAAAGACCAGCTGCTGAGAAAATGCTTCCTGACGGTTTCAGGACCTGGCAACACCCACTCAGCTAGGAGTGAGTTAGATGTAGCCTTGCCCTGAGGATGAGGGGGACAGGGGAAGCAAAGGGAGGTGACCCGCTGGGCAGGCTTTGCCAAGGCAAGGCAAGAGACAGCTTTTGCCACTGGAAACAGCACTGCTCTGCATACAATGGGTGAAAACAGACATGACGCTAACCACCCTTTAACCACCCTGGGTGGTTATTTATGCATATTGCAGGGCTGCATAGGGCACCAATGCAGCCCTGCAAGATGCATATATAACCACCCAGGGTGGTTAAAGGGTGTTTAGTGTCATGTCTGTTTTCACCCAATAAGAATGTAAGCACTGCCATGCTGGGTCAGACCAATGGTCTGGCCAGCCTAGCGTCCTGGTTTCCAACCGTGGTCACCCTCAGTTTAATTTATTTATTGATATTAAAACCTATATGCCACCCCCTCCTGTCTCAGGCATCTCGGGGCGACAACATTTAAATACACAAGAATAAAACTACAATTAAAACAGCCTACCCCCCCCCCCATACCCCCGCCCCTCCCTAACCCAGTTGCGCCAGAGAACTGCCCAGCAGGTCATAAGAGCCAGGGTGATCCAGCCCCTGCTGTTGGCTCCCAGCCCAGAGGTCTCACCCCCTGCATGGACCTATCCTGCAAGAATGTATCCAACCCTTTGAAACCAGTTATGCTACCGGCCTTCATAAGCCCTCGTGGCAGGTGTCTGCACAAGCAAGCCTTGTTTACACTGACCCGACTTCAGTCTGAAGAACAGCGCGTGGGGGACTACAAAAGAAGCGCAGGAAGATGCCTGTTCTGGGGTGTGGAGCTTTCCAGCTGCAGACTAGAGAGTCCTTCCTCAGGTAAACGCTGCAAAGCTGACAGACAGTTTGCCCACAGAAGGGGTCTCTCGCAGACTTGATGAGACCAGCTGTAAAAGGACTGTAAAAGTCCCTCTTAACGATACATCAAAGGAGGCAGTAAGAAACCCTTTAACATAATATTAAACAAAGAGTCCTACCAACCCACTCGGATGCTACTGCTAGTATCTGTGTTAGAGACAGGTCTTGATAGGAGTCTATGGTGGAGGCTAGATAGCTAGCTAGATTGATCCACTCTTCTCTGCACATCCCGTGCTTTTAAATGAACAGATCTTCTCCACAATGCCCTATCTGTGTGCAAGAAAAAGCAATAGCCCAGAGCTGTGCGTGGGGAACATATTGGGCTATTAGCCTGAAATTTCTACAAGATTTAATCTACCTTCCAGTAGGGCTTGTTAACTACAACTTTTCCTCCTAGGTTTAAGTCCTTTCCACCACTATATTTTCGAGCAGAATTAGACAGGCAGAGGTCTTGTGTGACTGTGACACACACACACACACACACACTTTTCATGGTGATGTCCAGACAGCCACATCATTTCATGCACGGTGTTTCAATGCCAAGGAGACAACATAAGAAAAGCAGTTTGCAAGACAGAGCAACATCTCTTTTAGACTTGATTCGTTTCCAGGGCGGTTTTGTTTTTAAAGGACCAGATGCTCTCAGACGTGGTACAATCTAGAAGGCAGATTGCTTTGTGGCTCTTGGAAATTAAACATGCAAATTTGAAAAGAGGATTCCCAACAAAAGCGAATCAATATTAATGAGTTGGTCCCAGACGAACTAAAAATGATCTGTAAAAGCTCCCACCGCAACCCTATCAGCTCCTTCACCCTCCCTGCGAGGGGATGATGGATACTCCACTTTCCCTGAACAATAGGAGAGAAATTTCCTCGGCGATTCCGGGCTGCTTCTCGGCTAGACATGTGGGATGCAATTATTTCCTCTTTCATCAAGCCCTGGAACTACCATTTTGTTGAAACCATATCCTTTGAATGTAATGATACCTTTTCGAGTCAGCTTCTTGCATAGGCAAAGAGAGGATGGAATGATAATGTAGCTGGCTGCCCTGCCTTCTAGGGCTCTCGGTTTGATTTGCAGGATGAATAAGAGTGTTGTTTGAACCACACAGAAAAGTGTTTATATGGTGCGATTATTTTATTTGCGGTGAGAGGGAAAGTCCCCAAAGCTGAAGGAAGAACACTAAAAGTTCAGAAAAATAAGGGAAGTTTGAGATTCAGATGAAATAACGACATGTACAGTTGCCTACCCCTTGCTGAATTTTGACCTCGGCAGAAGCTAAGCAGGGTAACCATTTGTCTTTTAAATAAGGAAGCTGGCATTGCCAGGGAGGCTGAGTAATTATCAGCCATTAGGAGCTTGCCAATCCCATTCGGGCAAAATTCCCATTGTCTGACTTATCCATTCTGTGACTTGACTGGGGATTTTCCTTGAGGAACTCACAGGCACCAGGCGACGTATTGGTCCATAATAAAGAACCTCTTAAAAATGCTTAGCTTTTTAAAAAAAAAATTAAAATTTTCTTTTGTCCTTTGTTAAATCTCATGACAAACACAGGGATGTGTCTGAAGCGGTCCGCCTTTAAACGCATTAATTTCTTATGGCAAATGCTTTATATGGAGAAAAACACAAAGATGCAAACTAGGACTATAAATCAGGAAACAACTTTTTAAAAAGCCTTTATTTATCGCTGGCTACCAAGTCCGACTTCAGACAAAGATCTGGAGCATGTGTTTACCTTAGCCTTCAAACAGAATTAAAAATAGGCTAAATATTGCCTACAAAGAGTGCCAATTGGAATAAGCATAGCAGAGGGAAAGTAACAGATATCAGATTTTTAAAAGTTTCCGAGAAAAACAAGTGGATGTTTTCTAAAGATGGAATTCGTTGATGGGACTTCGGGCTAAAATTAAATCAGTCCGCTTCCTTTCGTTTTTTTTTTTAAAAAAATTGTTTTGTTTTGTTATCTGCTATGCTGAAAGGTTAAAGGGGCTCTGAAAACAGCATTTGCTAGCAAGCTAAATGAAACAGACACGCTGAACAGAAAATTGTAGTGTGATTTGAAGGGGGGGGGGGGAGCTTAGGTCGGAAAATCTGTCTCTTTAACTATTTGGGATTAACCCAGTCCATGCGAATAAGAGAAATAGTTCAGTGGATGTGGCTCCCCTATGGGGCAGCAGGGTAGAGCAGTCAGTAAAAGTGACAATGTTGCACTTGCTCATTGGGGCTACAGAATGGACGGATCCAGGCACGCAGAGCCAGAGATTTTGTTCCGTGCACCCTCCATCACCCTCCCTAACCGCCCTTGGCATGAATTGGGAGAGAGCAGAGAATTTTTATTTTGTTTTCCTCTAAGAGAGAGTGACAGTTTTAATGGAAAATAGATGAAGAAACGAAGAGAAATCTAATTAGTCGATTGCTGTGGCTGGATATTAATCTTGCGGTTCTAACAGGGCACAGAAATCGGGCCCCGTTGAGGATGATTGGTGTAGGAGCATCCTCCCAGCGGTCAACGGAAGGTAGGACTGCAGGATCGGGACCCATCCTGGCGGAAATGAGCACGAGGGGAGTTTTCCTCACTGACTCAGGCAGTCTAGAATGCGGATGGAGCACAGAGCATCTTTACAGGTGTTTCAGCCCCCACTGCCAGGGGCTTAGCTATAGCTTGGACCTTACCGCGCCTAAAACAAACAAGGTGCTTGGTTCCTCTACAAACAATCACGCTAGCAACTGGGCGCTGGAATTTGGCCCAAAGCACCTTCACTGCAAATGGGAATGAACTGTGAAATCTTGAAAAATGGTCCAGAGGAACAAAATCCATCCTACAAGTGGGAGCGCTCTTGGTGCAGAAAAAGAAGAGTTGATCAGAGAGAGGAAATATTCAAATTCAGGTTCCTAAAACCTTAATAGAGGGGGAGGCATCGAAACAGCACGTTCCAGGAGATTTGAAATACCGGGTGTAGCAGATACAGAACTGGCAGGCAAACCAGAAGTCTAGCAGATTTAAAAATATACATATAATAAGATCTATCTCCATCTCTCCCTGTCTATGGCACGCACGCCGGATATATACATACACATACACACACACACACACACACACACACACACGAGACTTGGTATATGGAACCTCTGTATAGATTTGGAATGGAAAATTCAAAGGAGTTAATGGAATTTAGACCTATGTCTCACATTGAATATTTAGACCTGTATCTCACATTGAATATTATAATGGTGTGTATAAATAGGAAATCCATCCATCCTATACCCCCTCCACATCCCATTAAAATCCCATTAAAATATGAGATGTGGTGTGTGTCTATTTAGGCCCATATCTCAGATTTTAATGTGCTGTGTGTGTATGGTGTATGAGATGGATGGCTATATAGATTACTCTATTATACTTATTTATACACAGCATTAAAATCAATGTGAGATATAGGTCTAAATCCCACAAATTCCTTTGCATTTTTCATTCCAAATCGTTACAGAGGTTTTCATGGCACGGTACTACTGATCCGGATTCCAGTGTTAGCTGTCAAGAGAAGAGCGTTGTCTACTAGTCAATCATATTAGAGGTGCGCTGAAGTGACTCTCCATTCAGACATCCACTAGTTTTAGACAATTAACTCCTTTAAATTCTACAGAACATAAGAAAGACAAATAAATCGGTTCTTTTTGTTATAGCCAATATGTTCAGGCTTCTTAATAGCGTTTGCTGTCTGCTTATTCTGGTCATTTTGCACTCAGCTACCCTAAAAGCAAGAAATTATAGAGGCAGATAAAAGAGAGAGGAAAATATTTTATTCCTGCTTACTCTGTTTCCGGTCTGGATCATCTGCAGTCTCTCTTGCCTTTCTTCGATTTTGGGAGGAGAAGAACTGATATAAGTTCTAATAACCTGTTTTTTATTCCTGACAATATAATATAGATTGCGACACCTTTTTATTCTAGGGAGGCATTCCGTTTTAAAACACAGCAATAGCAAACACTTCTCTCACACACACACTAAAGGAATTTTATATACAAATCATTCTCACTTATTTCCTCGTTTGTTTGTTTTTCCTCAACACAACCTCACAACTCTACAGCCTCAGAGTTTTATTTCCTGTTAATGAAATAGCCAAGCCTAATCACTTCCAGGAACCTTTCAATGGTAGCCATTCTCAAATTTGGCCATTCAGAGGATTTACAGTGGCAAATGGGGTTGGGGAGCTCTTTCATTAAAGATCCAGCTTTCCTTCCCAGGCACATGATGAAAAATAGGGAAATATTTTAAAAACATGACTGGATAGCCAATCGGAAAGGAATACTAGGAAGATGAAAGCAGCGGTTGTAAACGTATTTTCATTCACTCTCCTATACATGAGAGCTTTCCAAAAATTTACAAGAGCCAACCTAAACTTTAAAGCGCTTCTATAAGTTATGTTTATTTTTAAAAGTAGTTTTATAACTTAAAGGATTCCAAGTTTTCCCCCAGAAGGAAAGTTTTCCAGCATGTTTTCAGTTAGACTAGTTGTCAAATCAAAGAGTGGGGGCCATTCTGATGGCGTTTGGAACCAATAAACTCTTAGCCATTACACCCATGGAGCAAGGATTCTTGTCATATAGGAAAGGGAAATAACACATCGTTTTAGGATAGCTCTTTCCCTTTAATTTCATTTGGAAGATTACTTCATCTGACAACAGAGAGAGAAATATATTTAGCTCTAGTTATTCAAAAGTCAGGACATTCTTTGATGAAGCTTGGAATTCCCAAGATAAAGGGAAAAAAATCATGCAATTATTGTGGAATTAGTGGTAGAAAACATATACCTTGTATATGGGCTAGGGAAATTTTCAAGCCAAGTGTTCTGATGTCTTGTAACTAAATTTATGCCAGTTTCCCGTTGAGGAGGTTACTTTTCCAGGGTTACTCTTCCAATGGTAATTCTTTAAAGCCAACATTTTTCTTTTTCTTCCCAACAGTCCTATCATTCACAAGCCCATGATTATTATTCAAATAAGCTCAATCCTGAACTCTGGAGAGTCATGTTCACCCCCAAATGTTCGCTGACACCTCAGTGAAAGACATTCAGATCAGAATAGGTAGAACAAGGGCATGCGTTTATTAGGTAACCCTGTGATAAGGTAGCAACGCAGAAAACGAAAGGGATATAGAAACCACACCCAGTCTGCCTATGAGAAATAAGAGATGGAGTCACAGGAGTTCAGATGCTATCTTTTCATGGACCAACTATTATGTACTATTCATAAAAATAGTGTAATACCGTGTACTGCCAATAAAAGTAGCTAGGTCAATAAAAGCTATCATCTGAACTACTTTGCTGGCAGCCACCCTCTCTGAGAAATGAAGTAGTTCAGATGATCCCCGCTACTGGACCAACTTTTGGTCTAAGAAATAAGTGTGGATGTGGGTGGAGTCTCTCTCATTCCGTGGAAAGTCTGAAGCGGGGATGAAGACAAACTTGCAGTGCATTTTGTCGGACCCTCACCTCACCCGGGGAAGTCTTGATTATTTCTTTATTTTTCACTCAGATCACTCTGTCAACATTTGCTTTAGGAAAGGACCCTTGGAGATTCTGTGCTGCTCGGCTGGCAATCTCTCCAATGAACGGGGCAGCCTGCCATAATAAAACAATTAGCTAGGAGACAGCTGCCCCCTAGCTGAAAGAGTGAACGGAGCCGGGAGCCTGCAGCCTACAGAGCGGAGATTTTTCTTTCCCCCTTGTCCTATTAAGTCGTTGGGGACTGTTTCCAAGGCAAGATGTATGTTGGTCTCTCAGCCAGTGCACACAGAGACTAAATGCAGAGCTTTGGCGAGATCAGTGTCATTCCATTGTCATCCTCCCCTTTTGGAGGAAAAAAAAAAGTAGGCGGATTGCAGTGACTGGCTGCCCAATGGCAGTTTGGAGTCTCAGGAGAGTTAGAGCGAGCGAGCGAGCGAGAGGCACTTTCTGCCCTCCAAATCCCTTAAACCATCATCATTCCAACAAGAGAACCCGCTCAGTAACAACTTCCAACCACTGAGACATGACAGGCAGGATACCAGAGGCAGAGGCAGAGGCAGCGGCGGCGGCAGCAGCAAGAACAGCAGCAGCAGCATTCATTCTGCACAGAGAGCAGCAGCATTAGCACCAGGGGAATTACTAGACACAACACTCCAAAGCAAACAAACAAACCCTACCCAACAACCCCCCAAGCCCAAGGGACTGGATTCCAACTCAAGCAAAAGGCCACAGCTGACACCAAAAAGGGTGGGGAGGAAGGATTTGTGGGGGGCCAGGAAGGAATAATCCAGGAAGCGAACTCCAAGCGTGTAAACGGGATTCAGCCATGATCATTTTCTCATCTCGCAGTGTTTTACTCTCAGTCTATTACCCTCAGATTTTCCTCATCCTTACCAGTGGGAGTTACCTGTAAGTGATCCAGATTTTTTTTTCCCCTCACTACTGTTTAAAATGAGCCCGCTAGCTGCCGATTGGAAGGAGGGAGCCGGGATGATGGTAGCAATTGCTGTAACGCGCGTGGTAATACGGAGCTTTCCAAGGAGACCCAGGTAGCTCGCTCTGTCATCTCCAGGCAACGCAGTCCCCAACTCTAGGGCTTGCTAAGTGGTAGTAGCGAAGAGGAATGCACCTGAGCTAGCTACCAACCCTTCCCTCTGGGGATTAAAAACCCTTCCTGGAAAGCGGTGTTTGATTGAATTACAGTCTGTAACCGGCTGCGAGCAGGGATGGGGATGCCGCCCGCTGCTGGGCAAAAGCAGCTAGCCAGAGGGGCTGAGAAGGTGCTTTCCCAAAGTCAAAGGAATGATCTTGGAAGCGATTGCACAACGTTGTTGTTGGGTGTTTTTATTTTTTGCTGAGGAGGGAAGGAAGGGGAGGGGGACTGGTTTGCGGGTGGCTTGGGTGTTTAAAAGAGCATCGTTGCAATAGCGGGAGGACTTTGAATGATTTTAACGCTGGAGTGAGTGCAAGAGCATGTGTTCCTACCGGTTCCCTGTATCCAAATCAGCCACAGGATACCTAATGGCTTCTCTGTCATGGGCCGCAATCCACAAACCGCTTACCCCGGAGAAGTCCCTGCGGACTTCAGTGGGACTCCTCCGGAGTAAGTGGTTTGGTGGCTGGCAGCCAGGGTGCAGGTGGCTGGCACTAGTGACAAGGCGTCTCCGGAGTAGTGCAAGAAATACCAAGTGCTTCTGGTCTAGCCAGTTCCAGCTTAGCTTTAACCACATTGCATGTAGGGAACAGAAGCCCACCATTTGCTGGACCTCAGCTGTGCTTCGTTCCTGGCGCATCCTAAACTCCCACTGACTCCTGGGAGGGGAGAATGGTCCCTCAAAAGCAAAGGATGGGAATTCGATCCCGGGGCTGAGAATACTGGGATGCAGAAACCGCATCGGAGAATTCACAAGCCATTTGCTAGCTCTACCTGGTCCTGTGGTGTAAGGGAAGGGGGGATGCCTCAGGTTTACCAAAAAAAGTCGCTGCCTCAAGAGAGTTCACTGAAGAAAATCTGTTCCAGGCTTACTGTCACACAGTCCCCTCCCCTTTACAGTGCCCTGGCCAATTTTATTTTATTTATTTTAAAAAAAGTATAGGCTTACAGCTTTTGCCTTCTGATCTGCATCATTCTATATCTTTCTATATCATTTGATATCTTTCCCCGCCTATATACATATGACTATACATGCACATATTATGTCTGGATATCTATAGCTTCTCCGACTCTTTGGAAAACATATAATCCTCCACTGTTCAAGAACAGCTGAAAGAAACACCACAAAAAGAAACTAAACATGTTTATTTCCACATTCTTAATTCGTAATGAAATGCACATGCGTTGGCTACCGATTTTAAAAGCAGCCTGATTTATGAAAGCATGTTCGGTCTAATTTAGCTGGATCCTATTGATCAAATAGCCAAATCGCTCTGCTTTTCACATGCGGGGTTTGTTTCTGGGTAGGTAAACAATTTTCTTATAAAAAGCCGTTTTCTTCCTCTCCTTTTCCCCAAAGGGCAAGAGTTATAACAAATTAAAAGAAAACTTTCTAATATAAACGTAGCCATATTTTTCTCAAACCCGTAGGAAATTACTATCCTACAAAGTTTTCCTTCTATAAATAGTCCAAATCTTGAAACAAAAGTTTTAAACCGCACACCAGATGCTGGGATGCTAGTGGTTTCCCTTGCTGTGTGACATAATTATAAGGTCTGAATGCAAAAGCTATAGAAGTATAATAATAATACTAAGGCAAGGGCTGAGGGGAAATACAGGGAAAGTATTGCAGGCTTTATTTAAAACCAAGAGCATGGAGATCTTCAGGGCGCTCATCTATGACAATGAGAATTTGCTGTGGATAAATAATGCCTCCTTTCCCCCATGCTATCTCCAGTTCATCCTGTAAGAGTCAGGTCACTTGCTCCGCTGTCTGAAATGGACTTGGCGAGCTAGAGCGAGAGATGAGCTTTGGTTCCTATTGCAATCAAGTAGAGCAGAAAGAAAAGGGATCAGGAGGTGAAACATAACAAAGCCAGACCGAAATCAACAAGCACCTCACTTGATCAATAAAAATCCATAGGAACATTAGCAATGTATCTTTGAACAGAAAAGACCCTTGCTCAGCCTAAACAACAAAACTGCAATTCAAACATCTGTGAGAAAACAGGGTTTTGCTGCTTCACTGAGAATGTCATCAAACACTTGCAGTTAAAACACTTTAATCCAACATCTATCCTAGTTAGGTTAGACTGATCTGTTGTATAAAAGGTCCATAAAATGGGGCTTCCACAGCTAAACTCTTTCCCTCTAATAGCCTGAGAAGCTCGATACTATATTTTGCCGAATTTTCTTTTGAAAAGTTCAAATAAAAAGAGGTTGTTTCAGCGTCTAATGGAGAGTAGCTTACTGAACTTGTGGTGTTTGTCTTGTGGGCAAGTGTACGTCTCTGGCTTACTAATGGTAACCTTTGAAGATTAAAGCAAAGTAGAGCCTGTTTGAATTTTATCTCCGTGTGTCTCTTGCTGCCAACCTTCTGAAGAGAAAAGTTCCCCAAATTGCTGGTTAGTAAACTGATGAACTGTCAGGAATTAGGTAAATGTATCTCAAAATCTCTCAATTTTTTCCTTATAGCTACTTTGTAGCTCCTTAGATTTATATCGATAATAAGCATGTCACAATTGCACACCATTTATAGAAGGATGAGAAACAGTAATATGCCCAATGAGATTAGGATGTTTGTGTATTGATGCATGGATGTCCAATATCAGCAAGGGATCCTTTCTTTTTAGGAAGAGAGAAAACACAGTCTCTGAACTTACAGTGTACTTGATATTTCAATAAATTTTTACATTTCAAATGTTGAATCCACAGCTGGTAAAAAAAACCAAACACCTTTTTACTCCAGGCTGCACATAGTGAATAGGTTATATCTTTTCTTGTCTTTACATTTAGTAACAGTGGAGAAATATGAGCTGCTACTACTACAAACACTGATTACTGCAAACAGTTTATGGCATTATTCAAATCCTTTTTCTTCTTTAAAAAGCAGCTAGCACTAGAATGATGAATTCATTTTAATGTTGGGGACATATTTTTGAAGACAGATTATAGATTTAAAATGTAAATTTAAATTTGTTTCTGAATACCACTGCGTATGAATGTATAGGAGAAAAAAAGAGCATAATATAGTTGCACTTTTCCCTACAAAGAGGTTTTGAAAGTAGCTCCTTTAATGGCTCTATCTAACCTTTGGAAGTTCTGGCTAGGAAATTTTTCTCCTGCTTGTCATCTTTATAGCAGGATGAAATCATTGGCTGTACAAGTTTTCAACTCTAGCTAAAAATAAGGGTTTATGTATTAGTATATGGGAAGAGTCACAGATTAATTTGATAAATGCCTATGGCAATTGCTATTTTAACATATGGAGTAGTAACAGCAACAAGATATTCAGGATGACTGCACTCTTCAATGATGACTACATTCTTTAAACAGCACAATCAGCAACAAATAACTGTGTTTACAACAGGCAGTGTGGTTCATCTGTGCTATATTTTGGCAAAAGCCATAACTAAACTAAACTAACATCTGCACTAGTTGGTTTTATAGTGTAGGGAGGAAATGTCACCTCTGTATGGCCTATTTGATGTGCTTGATGCTGTATGCCTGCTGATATCCTAAAGTTGATGACTCCATATCATCTGGTACTGGGCTACTATATACTCTGAAGTGCTATGCTAATGTAAGTGTGCTGATTTTTCATGTGTCAAGAGAAGAAAAATAATTCTCTGTATTATAAAGAATAAGGTTGCTGGAGATAGCCACTATCATTGCCAGTTGGGTCTGCAGTGTTGTAGTAAAAGTGCCACAGAGGAGAGAGGTTACTTGGTACAGAGGTTAGGAAGCTAGACACACAAGAAATTTAGGTTCTATTCCTGACTTTGCCATTGGCCTGCTGTGTGACTGCGAACAAGCCTCTTCACTTCTTTATACCTCTGTTTCCTTTCAGAAACTTTGCCTCACAACCTGTTGGGATTCCATCTTACACTATGTTTGTTCAAGGCTGAAAAGAATGGAAATCCAGTCTATAAGTGCTAATGTAATGCTTAGTAATAATAAATACTAATAAGGAACTTTGGAACTAGATTGTTCACTTTATGTTGCAGAGTACACTATGTTAGAGGCTTAAAGAAATGTACACAGAAGAAAGTGGTATAGTTTGAGCACTGGAGAGATGGTTGATGATGTGTATGTTTGAAATTGAAGAAAATCTTTGTAAAAAAGATCAGTAAATGATATTGTTCTTAAGGTCAAGTTCGACATGACCATGGCTTCTTTGCTTCTTTGCTCCCACAAGTTAAATTGGGCATGTAAAGATTTTGGGACAGATTTCCAGAAGCTGAAACCAAAGGGAGCTCTGAATGTTCAGGATCTCTACAAATCAGGTCCATATACTGTGAAGTTTAGATCCTAATATTTTTATGGCTGAACCCCATCTTTGTGATGATTTGGGTTATGATCCCAGATTCTGAATGCCCCTGAACATCAAGGAAATTTAAATATACATCCAAATTTTGCAGCTCATGCCCCTTCACTGTTTCTCTTTAGGGGAAATAGGTGTCAGTCTACATATTAATTATAAACCCAATACAATACAATGTAATGCAGTCTGCTGTTAACTATTTAAGGGTTTGTGCATCGTTCAGAGTTTGCCATAAGGATGGCACCTGAAAACAGCTAGACAGACCATCTGGTTGACAGTATAAAACAAATATAATTTTGGTTATTCAGATGAAGGTGGCAGATGGCTGAATACAGAGATTCTAGCATATAAGAGAGAGAGAAAATCCTCCAGATGAAAATCTTTCAGTGGGAAAGAGGAAACCAAAAGAAGGATAAAGTTTTATATTGAGGCTAGATAAACAGAGGTTTTACATTACCCAAAAATCAAATGAGGTTTGCCACTTATCATGATTTAACTATTTGGTGTTGGACTTCATGGCAGAACTCCATTGTACTAGTCAATGAATGAAGGTACATTCCTTTTGCAAAGGGTTTCTGCAGTAGCACATCACAGATTTATTTTCTCTCATTGAATCTATGTAGCTGTAAAGTTTTGCTTAAGCTAGTGTCAAAACAGATGCCTGACCAAACAAAGCTCAACTCCCGAGTTCAACCCATTGGAAAGTGAGCTGGAATCCTTTCTGTATACAAAACAGGCTCCATCTAAAGCCATTTACTCTGGAATAGTCCATTGGGACAACTCCAGAATAAGTGGACAGCAGCCTTAGTATACAGGCCTACACAGAGACAGTTTCTCCTCACACATTTGTGCCTGCTATTTCTTGACCACCTGCTGCTGCTTAGGGTCCCCCTATTTGTCAGATTTTCCTCATTGTTCTTGCACTTCTGTGCTCCTTGCTGCCTTTACTTCCCCACTTGCTCCTGTAATTCCACTCCATGCTGCTCCTATTTTATGCACTCCTTTGCCACAGTGAGTAACAGAGGAGAGCCACACCCTCTGAGGTATCTTTCTGTATAGTGTAAAGAGATTAATAATTGCATATTACAAGATTTTCATGCTCTTGCAAAACATTATGACTTTTGAGATGTTGAGATTTTGGCGTACAAGTGAGCCATTGGCATGGGTGAATGTGGCAGCAAACAGTCAAACAAACTTGTCATCAAAAGCTGCAGAGTTACGCCCTACCTGTATGGGAGGCTCATGGAGATCAGGAGCTCGGGCAGAACAATGAAATGAATCAAAAGACAAGGCTAGTGGATTCTCAATGAGTGTTTTAATTTCCCAAGGAGTCATAACATTTCCCCTCTCTCCCCTTCCATACACTCCTCCCAAGAGTAAAGTAATAGATTTGTGTATCTATGAAGGTCAGCTCTGGTTTGACCTTTATAGACTTTTGACTCATTTTACTGTCAATTTGTCCAGTTTTTCAAGGAGATTCTGCCCTAGATTTGGAACATAGGCAGACCTGTGTTGCATGTTCACACAAACCACCATGAATTGGGGACGATGACTAAGTGAGCAATGCAACAAGTGAAAGTACCATATAAGACCTGACAAAAATCACTATGCAAAGTATTATGATGGCAGGTGGATATTTTTGACTGGCTACGTACGCTACATGGCTCAGGAAGGGCCCTGTGTGGCCTGAAAGCTTGTGTATTTCCACCAACAGCAGTTGGTCCAATAAAAGATATAATTCGAACCACTTTGCTTCCCTCTCTGATAGTAAACATGACAGAGTTTAGAGAATCTGGAGAGGAATGGTATCGTATCCTGTGAATCCACTCCATCACTGGAAGGATATTGAGCGATATTGCCAGTCGAGTGACAGGAAAAGGATACCGTTCCTGTGTAAGTTCTCTAGGCTGTGTCATGTCCAAATTGAAATAACCATCTTCCCAGGCAACAGATGGTTCTTGCTGCTGTATCTTTTCTTTTTCAATCTCAAAAGAAAGCAATGTTATCCACAAAAAAGTCTTCTGCATTAAAGTTTGATGACATGGGTGAGAAACCCATAGCTAAATTAATACTGGTTTTAAGTGATGTTGTGAAGGGAATTTCAAAACAGTGCATGATTACATACCCTATGGTGAGCAGTACTGCCAAACAAAATAATAATAATTTAAGGATGGAGAATGGGATCTAAAATCTGTGCTTCCCAGCTGCTGTTCACTTAAATCAAAACTGAACAGGCCTTAAGACTAGTGAATAATGGTTACATAAGTAAGCATGTTTGTGTAATAAATAAAATGAGTTAGATCTGACCCCTTTGTGTTACCCCAGAAGCACTAACATATTATCTACTATGGGACTTTAAGGGTTTGGGGTTTTTTGGTATGAAAGCAAGGTCTCTAATGAACTTCATAGAATCTTTTGCTGTACTTCCTCCTGTCGGAAAAACAGCTCCAGATGGCATCGACCTTTTGCACCAACAAACCCTAATGACCACTAGGGGCATTTGAGAGTAGAGATAGTGAGTTAGCGTCTGTGTCACTTTAACCTTTCCTGATCTCTGCTTCTAAGCCCCCTCCCAGGTGGGATGTGCCCAGGAAGCTCCTCTGGACTTCCTCCTTCTTCCTGACCTTTCTAAATTCCTAAATTCTCTATCTGACCTTCAACATGTCTGACCACCATGCTGGAGGCAGCTAGCTAGTAAGACTAGGGATAGGCCTTTCCTATCACAATGTACTTCTCAATAAAGTAGTTTACTTTAATCTAGAAACAATCTCCAAGGTGTTGATTACTACTAAGCTGTTGCTACTAACAATTCAAGCTGCTTTGGGGTTTTTGTTTTTCTAACCATTAATAAAAATTCCCAACACCTCCTGTGATAGTGAGTAGCTGTACGTTAAAGAAAGGATGGGTTATTGTTGAGTTATTGTTGTAAATGTCATAGTTAGTTATTAATGGGTAGCAAGTGAGGATCTGGGAGGAAGTAGATAGCAAGTATGGATCTGCAAATCTCTCTCTTGGGTCTGGTATTGTTCACTATTGTCATAAGTATACTCTTTTATTTTTTCATTCAAATCCTTTTCATATCTGTGGGAGGAATTCCAAACATTTTGTTCTGAATTCCAGTCCTATTTTCCAGTTTTTGTAAACTGAAGAATTTCTTTTAAAACAATAAGATGAAATTAAATAAAAACAACTATAAAGTGCTATGTATAGTGAAGTAAAATCTAATTCACAAACACAGAATGGGGGATATCCGGCAAGACAGTAACATGGTACGAAAGGATGCGGAGGCTAGAGTGATCACAAGCTGAATATGAGCTAACAATGTAATCCTGCAAAAAAGCAAATTCCATTTTGGGATGTATTAACAAAAAGTATTGTATACAAAATACTAGATGTCGTAGTTCAACTGGGGCCTAACTAACGACAAGTAAAGTTCCGAGTATTGTGCTTTTGTCCAAGAACACACATTTTTAAGAAAGGTGTAGTCAAACTGGAGAGGGCTTGAGAGCTAGTAAGATGATGAAGTATGTGGAATGTAAGCTCTCTCAGGAAAGGTTGAAGGAACTGGGAATGTTTAGTCTTGAGAAGAGAAGGTTGAGGGGGACATGGTAACACTTTTCAAATATGTAAAAGACTGCTGTAAGAAGAACGGAAATCAACCTTTCTTCATGGTTACTAAGTGTAGGAAAAGAATTTGCTGGGAGAAAGATTTAGGATAAATATTAATAAAAAAAGGTCTAGCCCTAAGAATAGTTAGGCAATGAAACTAATTTAAAAAAGTTCTCATCTTTGACTGTTCTCATCTTGAAAGTTTTTTTTTAATAAAAAAAAAATAGGTTGTAAATCTCTATAAGGATGGTTTAAGTATAATCAGTGAGGGGTAATGCCCTAAGAATCCTCTTAAGTTCTTGTCCAGCCTTACAACTCTGTGATCAGTACATCTGAAAAGGATCTGGGGGTTATGGTAGATGACAGATATAGTAAGTGTCAAGAGTGTGATGTAACAGTTAAAAAGGTGAAAAGGTTGCAGATGTATTGTCTCTTAGACATGGGAAGTGACTGTTCCTCTCTACTTGGCCCTGGCTGGGCCTCATCTAGAGTACTGCATCCAGTTTTGGGTGCCTGAGAATGCCACGAACTTAACCAGTACAATGTGGGACCAGCGCAGCGGCTGGGATCTGGACAGGCCCCATAGCTGATATGATGGGGACTGGCTGGCTGGGGAGGGGGGAAAAGCTGGGTGGACATGCGGCTGCCTGCCCCGTGCTGCTTCCAGTGGCCTTCTCCCTCCCTGATGGATGGCCATAGTGACCGCCATGACTCTTCCCCGCCCTGCCCCCCGGACTGTGGTGAGTAAAGCGGGCTTTCAAACGTGAAAGTCTGCTTTACTCCCGGTCAGGCAGTGGGATCCCGACTGGTGGTGGCTATCCCGGCTATCCATGGCCTGGTTATCCATGGAGAAGGCATGCAGCTGCATTCTACACATGGCATAGCGGCTTTTGACATTCACAGGATAATCCTCCACCATTGAAGTCAGTGGCAAAACTCCCATTGATTTTAATGGTGGAAGCTTGTCCTATCAAGTATTAAAGCTGAAATGAGTAACCACTACTACTCAGTCAGATACCAAATGGTATCTGCTGTTTATCCAGTTAACCAGATTGCTGAATTACCATTTACCACATTACCATTTACAAACTACCATTTACTGCATTACTCCCTAATTGCCATTTGATTTTTTTTTTACTCCCTCTCTTTATTTGGACTGGTTTGGTTATGCGGTAATGTGATAACAGCCGGTATTCTGGCTTGGCAGTTAGCCTCCATGGTTACCAGATAGTTACTGCAGCTGCACCAAGCTATCTGGAATACTGGATATTATCTGCAGAATATTTTTTTTTGCTGTCTTTTTCACCTCTGACTATCAGATGCAGCGAGTTGCAGAAATCTAGTCTGGAGGTGACAAATGAATGGATCACTGTGGCACTGGCTAGATTCTTATTGGGAGGGAAGGACAATGTTTCTAGATTGGCAGGTGTTCAGGGCATGCAAGGTCGGGGAAGGGACATAGCTGGAGTGTATTCTCAAGCAATCCTTGACTAGTGAAATGACCCAAAGATGCCAGTATGAGTCTCTGTAGTTTAGACTAGAGTAGCCCTGAGACTATTCTAAACCACACTGAGGCTCCTACTGGTGAAGAACTGGCCCTATGCTTGGCAAACTACAATTGATCATTTTGCATTTTCTCCGAAGAGCAGTGCTAAATGGACGTATTGTAGGTGAGGATTCAACTCTACTTATACACTAGTATTAAAGTAACACACTTTCAGAGAACTCTGTGTGTGAGATTGTGTAATGAAATGCCACATGTATACACAAGGTTTTGCCAAGGAAAAATAGTTACCAGGCTGAATAGTTAAGCAACAAGAATTAGCGGGTGGCATGTGATAAGATAATCGCACCCCTAGGGCATTAAAAAGGCATGAGGTGCAGACAGGTGCTTCTAGTCTTTCTGTGAGTGTGATTTTCCTATGGTAAGTACACCCTGAACTGTTGTTCTATTGCTATTATGAAATTCATTAGTTTTAGGTCTGTCGGTCAGGTTAGAAGAACCAAGTGAGTATATACTCCATGTTTTAAATACATGATTAGTATTTTTTGTATTGTGATAGTACAAGAGGCCCCAGTCAGATTAGTTTTTCTACTCTTTGTACACACATGTAGTAACCAAGACTGGTTTCCCATCCACTCCCCATTTATTTATTTATTTTTACTATTTTTAACCAGCAGCAGTGAGAAGTATGAAATAAACAGCAGCCCCCACCTCCCACCTCTTTCAACCCCATGTTGAGCACTGCTTTAGGTGTAATCAAAATTAGATGTCATAGAACTCAAGGTCAGAAAGGTCGATGAGGTTCTCTAGTTTGACCCTTGAATGTAACAGGCCACCAAACACTACCCTACCCCCATCACCACCACCCCTATTAAAAAGCACAAACCCTAAATTAGTTAAAAGGTAACACAGCTCTGAGAAGAATGAATTATAACATGCCACAAGCAGAGAACAGGAGGACCAAGGCTCCCTACAATGGCAAGGAGTTAATATGGCAAGTTATATCCAGATATACCCAGTTGACCAATGCCACAAGTGCAATCTCAGTGCTATACCTAGGATGAAAGCCAAACTGGGGTTCACATCAGGCTGGGTTAACAGCCATTTGTGCAAACTAGCTGGACGTGACCCCACACCATGGAAAGTGCCATGATGTCCAACATCTTTTATCTTTTGCAGCCCTGTCTCTTGCAAAGCACTGACATTATGATGAGAGGCATCATCAGTAAAGAGGAGGATGGGATATTATGCTGGCAGAACTGGATGATTCTTTGTTTCGGAGTACCAACACTGTCCCAAGCTGACTTCAAACTTTCAGTGAAGTCAATAGTAGTTTGCTTGGGTAAGGGAATGTGAAGACCCAATATTGCAAAGGGCTTAATATTCTCATCCCCCCATTCATTTCCATGTCAGTTGAGGGGGCTAAGCACTTTATAGCAGCAAGTCATTAATAAGAAAGGACAAGGTAAGATTTACATGGATATTCTATGTTATGTCATACCAGATTTGGATCTACTATTGCTGCTTACCTCTTTTAGAGCCCATTTCAGTCCAGAACAAGCTGAAACTAGGCCTCAAGCTCTTCTGAGGTCTGACCCAGCCCAGCTACCCAGAAGGGCTATTGGTTGTTCTGCTGTGCAAGCAATATCACAATTAACACAGTTCACAATACAATGGCCTGATAGCGGCATCTGCAGCCAGAGAGGGGCAGGAGCACAACATTGGCTTGGGGGGAGGCTAGCAGGGGAGAGCCACAGTGGGTACCTGCAGATGGACAGCACCCATGCCTCTTCCCCGACTCATCCCTGGGTGGCCCATCCATTTAAAGGTGGGCCTCCAGATGTGCAGGCATCACAGGTTGTATCTGCTCTAAGGCAGCCCCACCAGTGCTGCTCCAGAACATCCAATAGCACTGCCAGTGAAGTGAACAGCCAAAGCCAAGGGCACTGGCCAGAGGTGTAGCTGTCTGTCCATCTGCCTGGTGGATAGCCACTGCAGCTCTGCTCTCAGCTGGGGGTTGCCCCAGGCAACATCATGGAGTTGCAGGCGGCAGCCAAGAGCATTGGACAATCTGCCTGAAACTTTATTGTGTGAGGGAGAGGGATGCCATGTGGGTGGATTATGGGCTGCGGCAGCTGCCAGGTCCATTTAAAATGGACCGGGGGGGAGGGGGCGCTTGAAGCAGGCAGACATTCGGATGCAGCCATGGACCTGTTCCAGGGGTGGGCACCCCCATGTCTGTGTGAAAACACCCAGTGTCTTCACGGTACAGTGAGGGAAGGAAGCAATATCTGCTGCTCTCACTGCTGTCTGTGCATGAAATTTCATGAATACCTTGCCAGTAATAATGAATACGAAATAAATATGTTCAAGAATAAAATTATCATACATAGAAAATAAATAAAAACAAATAAGTTTAGTTTAGTGTCAATATGCAAAAATCAATGAGAAAGATGATGTCCCAACTTCCAATCAATACAGTTAACCTTAGTGGCCTTGAAAGATGTTAATGGTAACATAAGTAATCATTTGACTTTTACTAGCATTGCAGTTTGTGCGTTCCAAAGAGGATCAGATTGTTGCCTATTTGATAGCCTTTTAGCTGCCATTGTTCTCTGTACTTAATAAGAAGCCTGCTAGAGTTTTATGGCAGTACTTGGCACAGGTTATGTTCGCTGTAAGTCATCCTGGAAGATAATTAAAGTGATGATTGACACAACTTACTGCAGTGAAAGGAATTTCTCTCAAAGTGTAGGGGCTACTAAAGGTTGCTTGTACATATTCTGTGAAATCCATCCCGGGCATAACTCCATTGACTTCTATGAGTTGCACCAAGAAGGAATTTTTTCCTGTTACTTTTAAGTACAGATTCTGAAAATCTTTTACCTCTTGAGGTTTATTTATTTATTTTTAAGTCCTATATTAGGCAAAAAGTATGTAAGTGAATTGTATGCTCATGAAGGTGGCTTGATTCACAGTTCTGGAGACTGAATCCTCTTTCTTTGCCCAGAAAACCAATACAGCACAAAGCAGAGGGAGTGTGAGCTTCCCCACTCCACCCCATCATTGTGTCTCATCTATGACCTAGAAGGGCAACCTCTAGGCATGAGCAGCCAGTTCAGTTTCTGTACTTATTTAATCCTTGGCCAACCTGCTAAGACTGCCAATAAGGGTGCCAATTGTGGTGGTGGTTTCTGTGATGTGGCTAGTTTTCCACTGGGAACTGGATTAAGACCATTGGTCATTTAAAATACTCTCAGCCACAAAACATCTGCCAAATTGTAACATTTTTTTTGGTCACTAGTGACATGGTCCATGCTTGGATCAGTGATGAAAGGCAATCCCCTGAGCAATCCAGTTTCCCAGAATAATTTGTGTTTGTTTTTTTTTAAAAAAAGGAAAACATTACATTGTCTCATTTCTCTTTGATGTGCTATTTTAAGGACATGAATTAGCCTTGTAGGTGTATCATTCTCACAACTTAAATATTTAGGCCTCAAGTACAGGAAAAAACATCACAAGAAGGCCATCACAGATCATGGGACAAAGTGAGGTCCAGCATTATTTGCTATAAACACGAATAGGAAGAGTTCTAACAGCTTATACCAGTGGCCGAATTGAGCCCCATATATGTTCTCATAATCATGGCATATGTGTTCTTATAACACTAGCAAGAAAATCTAGTTTGTTTTGCATCCAACTACCTAGACATCCATTGACTTCACTGAAAGTCTGAAGTGCCTAAAGCTTTGGCCAGCACTGAGAACACAAGACTGGAAATAAGAAGACCTGGGCATTTAGCAGGCAGGGTTAGGATTTGGGGTGTATTTTATGTGTGGTTTTTATGGGCTTTATCTTTGTATTTTTTATGTATTTCTTTTTTCTGTTAGCCACCCAGAGCCTTTGAGGAAGAGTAGGGTGCAAATGTAAAAAAAACAAAAGTAAATAAAATAAATAGATGGGATATGATTAAAAGCAAAATTAAACCCAACATGAAACATAGTTAAAATTCTCTATGATAAGGAAAAAGAAGTGAACAAGAGTCTCTGTCTATAATAAAGATTATATAAAAGATTATTATAATCGGTTGGGTTGGGGACCATCTTTTACTGAACATTTGTACAGTGCCTAGGCTAGAGGCTCCCAAAATATGGGTTAGGACCTCATGTGGATTGTGCCATTTACAAATATGAATGCAATCTCCATAAGTAACTGATATGCTTTACATATCTTTGTTGGTGTCTAGGGTCATGGGATTATTCCTAAATCTCAAAAGGGGTCATGCAGGCAAACGTTTTGGAACCATTGACCTTGGCTCAATGAATGGTAAACAACACAGTTGAGGCCATAAAGAATAGTGGGTGCTAATAATCAATCTCTGTCTATCTAAAGTTCACATTAGGATCAGATACTATGAATAATTCTTATTGCCAGTGTCTTATGTAGCTATTTTTGTGTTGGGATTGAATGGATAAGAAACTGCTCAGGAAACCAGTGTTGGATGTTAAGTCTCTGGCCAGCCACCGCCCTTTTCCCAGCGTTCCCTTTTTGGGTAAAGCTGTAGAGTGGGTCGTTGCCTGCCAACTCTGCAGGATTCCTGCATCCCTGGATTCATAGAGTCCTGCCGGTCTATTTTCAACCTGGGTATGGCACTGAGATGCTGTTTGTGGCTTTGGTTGACAATCTTTGCCTAGAGATCAGTTAGGGAAATTGTATTCTTTTGGATCTGTCAGCAGGGTTTGATACTGCTGACCATAAAGTGTTGAAGATACCACTGTGGAGCCTGGTGGGTGTTCATGGAACCACTCTTGAGTGGTTTTGCTCATTCCTGGCAGGGAGATCACAGAGGAATGGAATAGGCATTTTTTCCTTGTCCCCTCAGGGTCTTCCCTGTGGAGTTCCCACAGGGTTCTGTCTTGTTCCCCTCTCCTGCTGAACATGTATACGAGGTCAAAGGATGAGATCATACAGGAATTTGGAGAAAGGGGTCATTTCCAGCTTTCTCTTGCCTTTTCATCTGACCCTGGCACAGCAGTCTTAGCCCTTACACAGTCTTTGCCTATGGTAGGGGACTGGACGTGGGCCACTCAATTGAAGCTGAATCCAGACAAGACTGAAGTAATGACAGTTGGTGGGCCCTGTGACTTGGTGGGGATGGGGACTCCTACCATTATTGGGGGTTGGGCAGGGCCTCCCCTAGTCACTCAGGTTTGGAGGCTTGGGGTGCTCCTGGATTCATTGGGTTGCAGCGGAGGCTTAGAACACCATTCATCTCCACCTGGTGAGACGGCTGTGACCTTTTATTATGGACTCAGACTTAACAACTATCATTCAACTGACTGACTGCGGCATAGACTGTTTTTGAAGGACTATGCTTATTAAATCCTGGCTTTCTCCACCTGGAGTTAGAGTCATTGGCTGCCCACTGTGGTGAGTTTGCCACCTACTTTGTAGACAAAGTTTCTTGTATTTGGCTCGTTTGAGTACAGTCAGAGTTTGGGGTCAAGGAGGCCTGGTCTTGTCTGGTTTACTTGGATCAGCTTAAAATTAATCTCGCTGATGTGGAGGATGTATTTGGAGGGGTGTGGGTGACCAGTTGTGAATTAGATCCATGCCCATCCTGGATGGTGAAAGGCAACTGGCTGGGGTTGTCAATGCCTCCCTTTGGGAGGGCAGGGCACCTGACAGCCTCACAACTGCAGTTGTCCTTCTTCTGCTCAAGAAACCATCTCTTGAGTTGATTCCCCTGCTAGCTATCGCTCTTCCCTTTTTTAGGGAATATTACTGAAACGGTGGTTGCCTTGCAGCTCCAGATGCATCTCTATGCTATCCGTTTCCTGGACCCATGTCACTCAGGTTTTAGTCCTGGGCATGGCAGTGAGACTGCATTTGTGGTCTTAGTTGACGATCTCTGCTTGGAAATAGATAGAGGAAATTGTACTCTTCAGATTCGGTTAGATCTTTTCACAACCTTTGATACCATTGACCATGGGGTGTTGTTGACATGGCTGCAGGACCTGGCTAGGGTGTGTGGGACCACTTGTGTGGTTTTGCTCATTCCTGGCTAGAAGAACCCAGAGGGTAGTGAGGGGCGATGGCTCATCGTCCCCTCAGCAGCTGTCTTGTGAGGTTCTGCAGGGTTCCATCTTGACTCCACTCCTGTTCAATGTGTATCCGAGGCCCCTGAGCAAGATCGTTCGGAGATTTAAAGTGAGGTCCATGCCATCAATATGTGGATGACACCCAGCTCTTTCTCCTTTTCATCTGATCCAGGTCCTGCAGTCTTCGGGTTTACCCAGTGCCTGGCTGCTGTTGGGGGCTGGATGCGGGTGAGCCAATTGAAGCTGAATCCAGACAAGATCGAGGTGATCATGCTTGGCTGATCCTGTGACCAGGGGATGTGGGAACCCCTGTCATTGACGGGGTTCGGCCTCCATTGGTCACTCAGGTTCACAGCCTTGGGGTGCTCTTGGATCCACTGCTGTGCCTGGATTGTCAGGTTGTGATGGTGGCCAGGAGCACTTTTTATCGTCTTCATCTGGTGAGAAGGCAGTGACCTTTTCTATCAGATTCAGATCTGCCCACTGTCATCCATGGCTTTTAAACCTCAAGGCAAGATTACTGCAATGCGCTCTACGTTTGTCTGTGGGGCAGGGGTGCGTGGGAGGGCATTGTCGGTTTCTGCCCTCATTTTGTGGAACTCCTTTCCCTGGGAGGTTTGTTTAAGCCCAAGCATTTTCCAGAGGTGGTGCAAAACTTTAATTTGCAGGAGCATTTGGCAGGCAGGAATAAATAGGGTTTCTGGGTAGGGCTGTGGGGGAGGGTGGGAGTTTGAGGGGAGGGATGTGCGTTTTTATTGATTGAATTTGATTGTTTTTTATGGACTGTGAGCTGCCCTGAGCCTTGCGGGAAGAGTGGCATATACATTTGAAAAATAACTAAATAAAGGCTGCCCTTGAAGACTTTGAAAGCTGCAGTTGGTGGCAGCCTTCTGTTGGGGACAGGTCACCGGGAGCACATTACACTGGTGCTCCAGAGTCTGCACTGGCTGCCAATAGTCTTCTGGGAACAATTCAAGGTGCTGGTTTTAACCTATAAAGCCCTAAATGAAATGGCTTGGGCTCCAAGTATCTGAAAGACCACCTCCTCCCCTCTGTAATGTCATGGCTTCTGAGGTCGGCCCGGGACGCCCTCTTTCTGAGTGCCAATTGTCCGTGAAGTTGCTACGATGAGAGTGGATGGGGGGTGGTGGTGGTGTTTACAGTTGCTGCTCCACAATTATGGAACTCCCTCCCCTTGGAGGTCCGCCTAAGCCTATTCATTTTCAGGAGAGGATGCAAGTCCTTTTTGTTTGGCCAGGTGTTTAGCAGGTAGTTATAGGGTTGGGTGGGCTTGGGTAGAAGGAAAAAGGATTGATGGGTGGCAGGTTGGGATAAAGTGTGGGGTGGTTTGTTGGGATGATGTTCAGGTTTTAAGGGATTTTAAATGTATATGATTGCATTTTATATTTTTTATGTTGTAAATCACCCTGAGTCTTTGCAGAAGGGCAGGGTAAAAATGCAATAAATAAATAAATAAAAATAATACCTTTGTAATCTTGAGGCTTGGCTACTGGAATATTGTAGGGCTGTCATTGAAGAGTGGTAGCCCACCTCCTGACCGGCGTGGGCCAGCGGGAGTACATTACATCAGTGCTTCAGGTTCTACAATGGCTCCCTCTACCCTTCTGAGCTCATTCAAGATGCTATTTTTGATATATCAAGGCCTTAAATAGCTTGGGACTGGGACCACTGGACGTTAGGGACTGCCTCCTCCCCTATGTCCCATCGCAATCTCTTCTGTCAGCCAGGAGCATGCCCTTGGATTGCTGAGCACGGACAGCGAAGGTACAGGCAGAGGGGTTTTCACAGGCTGCTCCCCATCTGTGAAATTCTCTTCCTTCCGAGCTTTGGCAAAGCCCTAGTCTGTGTGTGTTCCAGAAGCAGCATAAAGCATTTTTATTTAGGCAGGTTTTTGGTGCTGTGAGGATAAGTTAGGAGCTGGTAAATTTTGTTTGTTTTTCCTCCCCTTTTTTAATGTGATTATCTGACGTATATAACTTGTTCGAGTCTGCTTTTTTAGAATGGGTGGGACAGAAATTTAAATAAATAATAAAGTATGAGGTTGTTAGGAAGAAACCATTCTGTTGTGCTTGAGGACTCAGAACAGGCATGGATAAAACTGAATGCAATGCATAAGAAAAGTCTGAGGTAATGACCAGAAAGATGCAGTATAGACAGGGCTAGCCTTAGGCTTTATGGGGCCTTAGGCAGGGTAGGGTATAGTCAATTGACGCTGCTCTCCTGTGGGGTCCAAAAGGAGGCAGCACTTCTCAACCATCTCCTCTCCTGGGAGCAACACGTACCTCTTTGACCCCTACCACTTGGGTTCCAAACCACTGCCAATCATGCCACAGCCCATGTGCTCTCGTGCCCACTGATCTCATGCTGTCACCACTATGGGCCTCTGAGGCAAGGACATAAAAGCCCTCTCCCGAGGCATACTCCTACACCCACCCACTTTTGGGTAGAAAGCCCATAACAGTCAGGCTTGCTGTCTGAATTCAAGTGTGCAGCAGAGTACTCTTTTGGAATCTTCACTCACATCCTTTGCTTGGGCTGGCCTCCTTCAAATCTGGTTAGATGCCAACAACCAGGCTCCCCCTCCACACAGCTAAAGGGGCAAGGAGTAAGGACCCACTTTCAATGGGGCTTAACAAGCATGCCCTAAAGAGAGGGTTCCAATCAAAGTGGATGGATCGTAGGACCTTATTTTGTGATGGCTTTTTGCTGAATGAACTAAACTAATCCAAACCAAGGTGGGTGCCTGGCTTATCCACCTTTAAGCCATATGTTTCCACTTACATACCTCCCTGCAAATTAGAGAGATTTCTTCTGCCTATCTCTAACTCTCCTGATGGGAATTACAGACTCTTTTACAAAGCATAGGAAATAATCCCCAATCTTCTGACTAACATTCTCTCCCTCAGTTGAGCAGGTTCTAGTTTCAAACGATGAATACAGCCACTGCAGGGCAGCAAACCCTCCCATGTGCTGCTCAGCAGCACATAATAGCTACTGTGTTCTCTTACAGCCTCAGTGCACTATCAGTATCTAGCTCACTGCTTTATAGAGATCTGAGATACTCCTTCAGTATGGCAGCCATTGCATTACATAAAACAAGCTCAATACGGCACTCTTTTAGTGTATTTTTATGCATAGTCATTCTGTCTCATTTGTACTATTTATGAAGAGAATCCATGCAAGCCTTTAAATTAACGTGGGACCCATTTCTTTCTCCATCTTGTGGCAGAAATTCACATAGTTCTAACAGCAATGCATGATTTATACATCTGTGGGGCATGTATTCAAAATATGTACTTTGTTTGGCCAGATTTGAGTGCCCTGTGTCCAGAAACTCCCAATGAGAACACACATGATTTTGTATAATATGCACAGACACACGTGTAACTAGCTTAGCTACTGTACTAGATCTCATATTTCTGAGGAATTGGCCCCAAACTCCATGAAAATATATAGGGCCAGGTTCTCAGTTGGTAAATATTAGCCCTTTCATATCAGTTTATGCCAGCTAGGGATCTGACTCCTATTATATAACGTTCAGCCTCTTTAGGCATGTTCACATGTAAAGTTACCCTGAAGTCCTCTATGGTAAAAGCGTCATGCGAATATATTATTTACCATGGGATTACCTGGGTTTAACTACTCCTGACCCAGTAAAGGGATTTTTAACTTGGGGTAAAGGTACTTCTAATGCGAGATAAAAAGAGAGATAAAAACCATGTACCTTGATGTAAGAAAGGTAGCTGTTTTATGTGAACAAGAACTCTCTCTGTCATTCACTCCCAGCATCACTCAGGGGTTGCAAACCCAGGCTATCTTGGCTCATAGGGCCAACCCTCCATGAATCTATCCATTTTTGGTTTTGAATCCAACATCAGCACATGGAAGTGTGTTATTCCAGTGTAGTCAAGTGAGGGGTTGAACTTGATACCACCCTCCTCTTTCCTGTCTGAGGGTGTTCTCCTTTTTTCCCCTGAACATGCAGCATTTCATTTTCAGAGATGGGATAATGTATCCATGGAGAAAAGACACAGGGTGTTTTCAGACAAACAGCAGCCCTGCCTCTGCTTTGCCTCATGGCCCATCCAGCTAAAGGTGGGCCATCAGAGCTGCAGGCAGAGCAGCCCTGCCCCGTGGTGGCTCTCTGGAACATCCCAGAGCATTGTTGGCAGAGTGGGCCAGCCAAACCCGGGACATTGGCCTGAGGCGGAGCTGCGGTCTGTCTGCTCAGTGGATGGCTGCCACAGCAGTGCTCTTGGCCAGAGGTTGCGGGCAGCAGCCTAGAGCATTGGGCGAACTGTCTGCAACTCTATGGTGTAGGGGAGGGGGACATCACGCAGGAGGGCCATGGCAGCCACCCGGTCCATTTAAAATGGACTCAGGTGGGGCTGGACCTGGGGGTGCACCCCTGGAGCAGTTTTGGTGGCGGCCAATCCCGCATCCGTCTGAAGACACCCACAGTAGTGAGAGGCAAATTATGAGTATCTAGACTGATGTTACATAGCCACATGTGCCAGGAGTACAAACTTTTGTACACACACGCGCACTCACCCAGGCCGAGGAGTAAATGCTAACTGCAGCTCTTCCAACTTGAGAACACATATCTGGATGGGGGGAGGGGAGGGGGGAAGAGGAGGTTGTTATAATTCTGGATGGCAAACCACAAAGGCATTCAAAGAATCACTACCACAACATTTTACAGATTATTATTACAACTGTCACCAACAGCTCTATCAGAAATCTGAAAATTGCAAAGGACAAAATGTAACTACTGAGACACAAGGAATTTCCAAACAACATGACAGCATGCAGGCTTACAGGAATCCAGCTGGCTGCCAATGCTAGCACCCAGCTGAGTGGAAGGGGAAAACAAATATTAGATTGTTACAAGTAAATAGCTCTCTATTATTCCTTCATATAATTGTTATTTTTATATGCACTCTCCCTCTGTCTAACACACAGACACTAGCTGGCATCCTACATCTGGGCCCACCAAAAATTTGGATGCAGGTCCAAACTTTGCAACCCAGGGCTAACTCTAATAATGGCCTGAACCAAAACCTCAAATAACAAACAGCCCTGTAGTTTGGGGAAAAGTTTGGATTCAGATCTGAACGTTGTGCCTCAGGCGCATCTTTGCTACGAGGGGCAGGAGGCAGAAAATGTATGATGTGTGGTGTGGAGATTTTTATCAGCATGAGTTTAGGATGGTCACATTACCCATGAATAAAAGGCTGTGCAAAGGAGCTAAATAATGTGGAAGGGACTCCCCAAACTCTTCTCTCTCTCTACTATGGTAGACTCACTAACAGAGTTCTTTGTATATTAAGTGTGGTACATTTTATGTTGCCCTGCATTTTTCACTTTTCAGTTTGCCTTAATGAAAACAATCCCTTGCTATATCCTAGTGTACCTTGGAGTTCAGCTGGAAGATTTGCCAGCTAGGTAGGCTGCAGTCTCAGCTTTATGTCAGCAAAGAAGCTGTGGAGGTCTTTGTGGTACCCTGGAAGCAATTCAGAGTTTCCATACTGTGGAGCATTTCCTTTTTCCTTTCATTCTTCCAAGCTGGAAGCAGAGGTGGGTCTACATGCGAGAAAGGAGAGACAGATTTTTCCCCTCCCTACCCTAATTTCAGATAGCAGCTTAGTTGCTTCTCTGCATCTTGCCTCAGGTTCTGCTACTTCATCCAGAAATAGTAAATAAGAACTATTATCATCTGGATGTTGATTATTAAATTATCAACAGTGAACTAGTTGGCAACACTTGCATTTAATTTACTATCAGACTTCAGAATTAATATCCCATCGATACAAGTAGGGCAACTCATAATCCTCTCAGAAGTAACCTTTAAAGGCTATCTGCAAGGGCGCGTGGCACATTTTGAGATGGGAGCCTCCCCAACTTGCTTCACTCCTGGAATTGTAATAGCTGTGGCAGGCCTGGGCTTATGTCCCAAATATGCCCTCCCCCTCCCCCCCAAGGGCAAGGTGTCTAAGGTGAAAGAATTGCTGCTCCAGCTCCCAGCACCCCACCCCCCCACTCCAGGAAGAGAGTTTTAAGAGTGGGTGAAGGTGGGGTCAGCACTCCATCCCTGCCCACTCTGAAAATTTCCTAGCAGCACTGAGGCTACTTGCCAGGGACACTGCCAAGAAGAACGTTTTCAGAGGGCAGGGGTAGCATGCTGATCCTACTCCCTCTGCCTCTGGAAATTTCTTAGCAGTGCTTAGGCTGCTTGCAAAGGGTCCCCAAAGAGCCCCCTTGCTCAATGCTAGCTATGCCCCTGGTAGTAGCAAGGAGGTCTCCCCTCTCTCAGAGAATATTAACAGACATGACACTGGCCCAGTTCACCCACGATGGCCTGCCTGGGGGCAGCGCCTCACCCGATGCATCTGTTTCTGCGCTACCAGATGTGGGCCCGGTGCAGACCCCGGGGGTAGGCGGCTGGTCTGTAAATGTGGACCTGGAAGGAACCAGACTCACAGTCTGGGGCCAAGAGTTGCCCAGGTGGGCAAAACTGGGCAGGCACTTCTATTCTCTGCCCACCTGGCCCAGCATGGGGGGTTGCCATGCTGCATCCAGCCCTTGCCCGTCATGGCGAAGGGCTGGCCGTCTCACGGGGGCAGGGCCAGCCAACCGCATGCTGATCCCCATCCCCCCTCCCCTGCTGGGTCATGTCGGGGAAACGTTTATTCTGCTCCCATCCTGTCCCAGCTGGGGGTGGTCCAGGGATGCACCCCACCTCTTGGACGTGTGGTTGTTTTTTTTTTACCCAAAGAGTCAGACTCAGTCATCATGGCTGCAGTCTTTATGGAACAAACTGTCTTCCCCAGAACATTCAGGTTCATGGTGCATTCTTAGAGCCACTGCGTGCAGCCACATGAGCCAGGCGGGGCTGATCTCCCATGGTTCCTATGGTGGGCAAGTGCAGCTGCCACACTGTGGGGCCAGTGTGGAGACATGGGCAGACGATCAGCTGCCCCTCCCCTACATGGGGAAGCCAGGCAAATGGGCCGCTGTCAGGAGTCCTGCAGGGCAGACAGGGACCGGCTCCACAAGTGGTGGTGTGCTACTGCACATTCAACTGCCTAACCTCACTTTGGGTAAGGCTGCTACGCGCTACGTCCCCAGCCTTCCTCTGAGGACACAGGACATAGCAGCCAGCTGCCCGCCCCACCATGCAATGATCCCATGGCACACGTTGTCATGCATCACAGGACAACAGTGACCGATGTGGGGTAAGGCTGCCAAAACTGCAGTAATGTCTCGTGTGTCACTGTCTGCACCAATTATTTCAGGCTGCCTGAAGACTCAAGCAGATATTTGCATCAGTTATGCTTGGTTCATGTTTTCAAGCTTTTCTTCACAAGCTTTGGCCTCAATCTCCAAACCACTAGCTCCCCCAGTAGGGATGGACGAACAGAACCGAGTTCGGAAATTCGGTTCAGTAGTTCAGTTCGGTCGACTGAACTATTCGAGTTCGGTCCAAACTCTGAACTTCTGAACAAAGTTCGGAAATTCGACCACCATCGAACTAAATGGAATATTATCTTTTAGGGTTGGGCGAACAGAGCTGAGTTCGGAAATTCAGTTCAGTTCGAAAATCGAGTTTGGTTCGGTCGACTGAACTGGTCGAGTTTGGTCCGAACTCCGAACTTCTGAACCGCGTTCGCCCATCCCTATCCCTCAGGCTTTGACTATGGAGTAAATGGTATGAAGACTGCAGGTCTGATGACTAGAGACTTTATTTTTCCCTCTTTAATCTCACTCACATTCTCATCAGGTAGAGATGTGTTAGTCACGATCACTTAATATTTTGATGAGCTAGAGACGTATATTTTCTTAAAATGAAAACTGAGATTCTAGAGCACAATTATGTAGCAGTTTACAAATAATCTGCAATTATGTGGCAATTTATACAGCCACATAATGGCATGACACATAGTGTATAGCATGCGTCTGGCAAAGCCGCAAGTGAATTATGAAGGATTGTGCCAATATGAGTTTCATGCCATATCCTGATTATTCTCTATGTGGCACACTATTTAGAGAAAAAGTATTCCAGAAATACTTCAGAGACTTTTATAACACACCTTTTTCTGACTATTTGTTCTAAGCCTCTGCCTGTTAAACTAGTATATTAGTATCATGAGCCCAAGGGCTTGAGCAAAAATTCTGCATTTTATTGTTTGAACCTGAGAGTAAACAATTGAATTAGATGACACTATGCTGACTGATCAGCACAGACCATTACTATGATTAAACCTCCACCCCAGCAGCATGATGCTCAACATGATTTGCTCTGATCTGCATTGTGTCATGTAACTTAATTGTTCACTACCATGGTTCAAAAGCAATAACATTTTATAACAGACTGGCCCCAACTTTACTAGTCTCAGAGAGAGAGATATTTATAACTACCTAATACAAGAACTTAGCTCATCTGTCATTCATAATACTAGGCTTGTAAATAAATATTCTGCAATCTACCAATGCTGGATACAAACACTGCAGCCCTTTGGAAAGGTGTGGCTGTCACTTTGCAGCTATCCAGTGATTTAAAAGCAACTATATCTTGACAGTGGATCATGGGTGAGATAGACCTTAAACACATCTCTGGTGCAGGACTAAGTAATAAGAGGGACAGAGAGCTGAGTTTAGTTCTCTGCTTTGCCACAGATTTCCTATGTGAACCTTGGCAAATCATTTAGTTCAGGTGTACTTCATGGTTATTCGGGTTCAATGTTTACTGCAAGCACTGTGGATTCAGATTCAGTTCTGAATCCCAAATATTCAGTCCAATCATGGTGATTGCATCAAACCTGGCTTTGTGGATGCAGAGCTCTTTAAATTACCTACCAATTTTTCACCTGCTAATCATTTTTATATATATATAAAGCCAGGTTTCTCATCTGCTAATCATATATATATATATATATATATATATATATATATATAAAAATAAAGTTTATTGTATAGCCAGATGGCTGTTACAAACTTAAACAACGTCTAATACATAACCATGATTAAAACCGCACTTCTCAATCACAAGGATTAACCATAAAAACATTCCGTATTTTAACTGATTCCAAAAATAGAAGAAAGCAGGCACAAAATAAATATCAATACAAGATCCTCAATAGTCATAAAGCAAACAGTCACACGATTGTACAGAGCCAAGTTCAATCTTACTTATTAATACTATCCAATCTTATTTGGATGGCTGAAACACAAAAAAAGGACACCATCCTTGTTACCACAGAATCAGTTACGCTAAGCAATTTAGGAAGAAGCCTGCATAAGTAGAGAAGTGAACTGAAATCAGAGGACTTAGATATTTACCTCTAGGTCTAATATAGGCAGGACACTTAAAGAAAATATGCTTAACTGACTCAACCTCCCGGAGGGCACAAAGAGGACATAACCTTGCCTCTCTGGGTATACCTAAATAGCACCCTTCCAAGAGAGCAGAACTAAACACGTTACAACGAAACTTAGTAAATGCAAACCTGCGATTTGAGTCCACCCAAGAGACTAAGTAGCTCTGGCCTTTACTATAGGAGCTAATCCCCAAATAATCAGGAGCAACCTCTTCTTTTGAGGATCCAGAACTCTTCTTTTGAGGATTTTGAAAGCTCCTTTAGGTCCCAAATGAAAAAGAACATTCATAGAAAAACCTAACTTGGCAACTTCCAGCTCCACTTTATCATTCCATTTCTGGAATCACCCATTAACCAGAGCCAGTGATACAAGAGAGCTTCCCTGAACTGGAAATACTACAATTGACAGCCAATATTTGATAAGTGCCAGCAGAGCACGAGATTTAATTGTTTGGGAAGCTGATTCGAATCTCAGTATAGTTTGGGGAGCTCCAATAGGAACCCCTAGGATAGCATGCAAGAAGCCATTTTGCACAGGCTCAAGTTTGTCCAGATAGCATAACCCCCAAGCGGGAAAGGCATAGAGACATTGACTAATTACTTTAGCCTTGAATAGACGTAAGGCCAGGGTTACTAACCTTCCCCTGCTTTTGTAAAAATAGCTAATAATAGAAACAGAAGACTTCTTTGCCAGAGTCAAGGAAGCTTCCATGTGATGTCTCCAACTTACAGAAGAAGAAATTAGTACCCCCAAATATTTATAGGCTCCGACCTGTTCAATTTGGTTAGTCCCAATAAACCAACCTCTCTCCCTGACCACCAGAACCTTGGTCTTTGAATAATTAATAAACATGTTTTTCAATAGCACAATAATCTTCAAACTTTTGCATTATGTTTGAGAGATTAAAACTGTATCATCTGCGTACAATAACGCAGGGATCCTCCTCTCACCTATTTTAGGTGCGTGGGTATCACTGGATTTCAAAAAAGCTATCACATCATTTAGATAGAAGTTGAACAGGGCAGGAGCCAGTATTCATCCCTGCCTCACACCATGATGAACTTGAACTTTCTTGGAGGGATGCTTAAAGGGGTCATGCTTAATTTGGAGAGTATTATCTGAGTGTAACTTAATTAATAAAAACAAAAACCTGGGATCTAATGAAGACTTGCTGAACTTAACCCATAGCCGCTCCCTATCAACTGAATCAAAAGCCATCCACAAGTCTACATATTAATTATTATTATTAGTTGTATGTATTTATATAGCATCAGCAATGTACCTGGTACTTACAGTCATTAATTATAGACAGGTCACTGTCCCTTACAATTTAGGAAAGACAAGTGAGGGGAGATGAAAGGGAGGGAAACTGAGGGAGAGACAGGAATACATTCTTAAAGTTGAAAAAGTTGCAGGTGTACATGCTTAGCATGATTACAGCAGAGAAGGGCACCCTGAGTAAATCAGGGAGCAGACAAGGAGCCAAGGAAAGTCTGATGGAAGAGAGAGGTTTTCAGGAGGGATTTGAAGGTTGGGAGCAGAATAAATGTATTCAGGGAGGGAGTTCCAGGCATGGGGGGCAGCAAGGTAGAGGCCTCCCTGCACCCTTTGATAGGGAGAAGCCAGTCCCTTCTATTCTGCAGATACCATCTCAGATGAAAGGGGAAAGGGAGTGCAGCTCCCCATCTGTGCAGCCACTGCCTCTGGGGAAGGGAAGCCCTTTCAGGCTACCAGTGTAAGTGCATGTGGCCCTACAAGAAGGTCAGCCTGAGGGAATAGGCCCAGTGCATACCCTAAAGCATCTGACAATGAAAATTAGGTACACATCATGTCACCTGAATTTGCATACATTTGTATGTGTTTATGAAAACTTGTAATAGCCCACTGATTAACTTTGGGGCTGAGCTGGATAAAAGGTTGTCAGTGTGAGAGGCTCTGTGTACACACGTTTGTATGTGCAGGGGTGATTGTTCGAGTTACAACATCGGGTAAGGTCACAAAAGATGGTGGGGCTGATCCCAAGCCCTGTGGATCCCCTGCGCGCACGCAGCTAAATGCAAGATCCGTGAGGCATGGGATTGGCCCCGTTATCCCACTCTGAGCAACCTTACCCCACATTAGCCTGAAATGCAGCAGATTTTATGACTGGTGGCTGCCAGATGTTCACCCAGTTCTGTCCCGGGGTGGGTAACTGGCTGCTATGCAATGTGTCGGCCAGAAAAGGCTGGTGACACATCAGATGGGATACCAGACTGCCTCCCGTCTGGTCAGCCTGTGCATCCTTGCCACAAGGTGAGGTCTGAGGACTGGGTCCAGAGGAGCATGTTTGGACCCAGCCACCAAACAGTTGATTTGGTGAAGGGGGCTCAGAGGAGCTTCCTCCTGCCTGGGTGTTACCTGCCTTTGTTTGACAGCGGTGCTTATCATGAAGAAAGAAAAGGTGGCTCCCCCCACCCCATAATGAAGCAGCTGGGGCTATTAACCTAGGAGTCATAGCTCTTTCTGGATGGATTAATGAGGTTCTACACATTACTCCCTTTGTCTGTTGAACCCGGTACAGACTTTGTACTACTGAGAAGGCAGTACAAGTACTGCTGGAAGTAACTTGATTTGTGGCGAGGGCTGCTAGGCTATAGTATCTGTGAGCATGGGTATAATTATATATATAAAATCAGGAATGTAGGGGACTCATCAACATTTACAAGATCATTGGGGGGGTGGGGGAAGGATTATGTGGATCAGCATCCCTTATTAATTTTAGCTCAAAGTAATGCCCAAGTCTGCGAGGACTGATTTTGGGGTCTGCGTCAGAGGCTGTTGGGAAGGAGGTCCAGTGAGTTTGTGCAGGATCCGGTCCAAGGGTCCAGAGAATCAGGAACAAGCAGGAACTGGAACATAGACCAAGGAGGGACAGGCAGGCAGAAGGACTGGTTTCCCGATAGATGCAACAGAATCCAAATCAGGGAATGGATCAAGGTAGAGCCAGATCAAACACTAAAGAGGTGTAAGGCAGAGCAGAGCTGGTTCAAAGGCACGCAGAGAGCCAGTATAGCTCAGTGGCTAAGGTATTGGATTTGTACTTGTGAAAAGGGGGTCTGGGAGAAAGAGAACAAGTCTGAAGTCTGATCGAGCAGAAAAGGGAAACATATGATCCACATAGCTTCCTGTGGCTTCAGGCCTGCCTTATATATTACAGGCAGCCAACCAGGAAGCTGGAGGCATAAAGCAAGACTGGGGAGAAGTGTAGCCTGAGCAGCACAGGGTGGTTCTATATAGCACAGCCAGGGTCAAAGCTGAGAAAGAGCAGTGGTACTGGGGAGCTAGCTACTTGCCCAGGAACCCCAGGGTTTCTGGTTTGAGGCTCAGGTCCTCACAGTATGGACAGTGGTATAGGGTAACATTTCTAAAGATAAGAGTGTAGTAGCTTAATATACACTCTAGAACATTAAAACTTTGGAGTTTTCATACCCTGAGGTTTCTTTACCAGAAGGCATCCTAACCCTCAGTGAAATGTGTGAACAAGACCTTAGTCATGCTGGAGTTCAGTTCCCCATCTGTTAAATTGGGACTAAAGTACTCAGTGGTGGATTTAAAAGGAGATCCAAAGAGTAACCACTCCTGGTAACATTTAGAGTCTACTGGCACATTTATTTATTTGAAATTTTTATCCCACCCTATCTCAAATGCTCAGGGCACGCCTGTTGCTGCTGCTATCACTGCTGCTATGCTGATGGGGCTGCTAATCTGGAGTGGCAGTAACAGAAGGACTCATTAGGGCTCAAAGCAGGATAATGACACACTAACGGGTGTTTTTAAATGAACAAGGCTGGGAGGGGGTCCATGGCCAGCTGCGGGGCACCCCCTCAGATGCAGTGTGTGGGGAAGGATTCTAACAGGTGGTTCCCAGTGTGGCTACGGCAGCAACCACCTTGCACTTCCCCTGCTATGGACCGTGGGGGAGGAGGAAGTGTGCCAGGCTGGACTTTGAAACTGACATGTCCCAGCATGAGCACTGGGGAACCCAGGCTCCCCAGCACTCATGGTCAGTTCCTGTAACTTGCAAAGGCCATGTCTCCTGCCCACGATGCCTATGAGAAGTGTATAGTGTAATGTATAGAGGTGGGACCCCGGGGCAATTACCGGATACCGGATTTACCGGTTTTCCGGTTCTCAAAAGAACCGGATTCTCGGATTAAATCCGGTATCCGGTACCGGTTTTATTTCATTGATTTCAATGGGGCACTGTGTCCCCATTGAAATCAATGGAATA
>QEPC01003635.1:3401681-3448102 GCA_003113815.1 Sphenodon punctatus | reverse complement strand
TGGCCTGTCTCTAGCCTTCCCTTTTTAGGGAAGGTTATTGAGCAGGTGGTGGCGATCCAGTTCCAGGCGCATCTAGATAGCATTGGTTTCCTGGACCCTTTTCAATCTGGGTTCCACCCCAGCTATGGTACCGAGACAGCGTTCATGGCCTTGGTCGACGATCTCTGCCGGAAGATGGATGGAGGATGTTCGACATTTCTCATCCTGCTAAATCTCTCATCCGCTTTTGACACCGTGGACCATGGGCTGCTGTTGAGACGGCTGCGTGACCTGGGGGGACTGGACGGGACTTTTCTTGAATGATTCCGCTCATTCCTCTTGGGGAGAAGCCAGCGGGTAGTGTTGGGAGCTGAAACATCTTGCCCCCGCGCTTTATCATGCGGCGTTCCACAGGGTTCTATTCTGTCTCCATTATTATTTAATGTATATATGCAGCCCTTGGGGGAGGTCGTGCGAGAGTTTGGGGTGTGATGTCACCAATATGCTGATGATACTCAGCTGAACCTCTCTTTTTCAGCTGCCCCAGACCCTGCTATCTCATTGCTATCCCAGTGTTTGGAGGCCATGGCGGAATGGATGCGGCAGAGCAGACTGAAGCTCAACCCCGATAAGATGGAGGTGATGGTGGTGGGGAGACTGAGGGAGGTGTCAGCCCCCCTGATTGGGAAAGGGGGGTTCATCCTCCTATAGCTCAGCAGGTTCAGAGCCTGGGGTGATATTGGATGCAGATCTCCGCCCGGAGCGACAGGTGGAGGTGGTGGCGAAGGCCACTTTCCGCCAGTTATATCTAGTGCAGAGGCTGCGTCCATACATCTATGGCCCGGACCTGGTCTCCCTCATCCATGCCTTCATCACCTTGAGGCTGGACAACTGCAATGCACTCCATGTGGGACTGCCCCTGTTCCTGCTTTGGAGGCTGCAGCTAGCGCAGAATGCGGCGGCCCGACTCCTGTCGGGGACGGGTCATCGAGAGCACATAACACCTGGTTGCCAATAGCGTGCCGAGCCAGGTTCAAGGTTTTGGTACTGATCTATAAGGCCCTTCACGGTCTGGGCCCCTTGTACCTCAGGGACCGCCTTGCCCTCTGCACTCCAGAGCAGCTCCTTCGGTCTGCCAGGGGTGCCTTCTTGGAGGCAGGGGGCCACAATGGAGAGGGCATTCTCGGTGGCTGTGCCGCGCCTTTGGAATTCCCTCCCGGAGGAAGCTCGCCTGGCCCCAAGCCTTTTAATATTCCAGTGAGTTTGAAAAATCTGGCTGGGGGGAGGGTGGGTTAGGTTTTTTTATTTCCTTCCCACCCTTATTTATTGTTTTACTGTTGTTCTAGCCCTGTTTTAATGGTTTCTAATATTATGATTGTTTTAATTCTTATATATTTGTATTTTTTATATTTTAAAAATTGTTAGCCACCACGAGCTGTTTTCAGGAGGGGCGGGATATAAATGGATATATAAATAAATAAAATAAATAAATAAACAAACTTGTAGACATCACAGGAGAAACAACCAGTGGGAACGACACAACAACTAATCCAAACACCCCAACAGGGCGACCAAACTAGCCAAGGAGAGGAAACAACATGAGAGCCACAGACACAAGAACCAATAAAGCACAGTTCCCCCGAAGCACCAACGAACATGAGCAACACCCACTCAAGGTACAGAAGGAAGTTCAAGCCCAAAGAATGGAAAGACTATATTACACCTTAGCGACATCAATGAACCAACATTTACAGGAACTCTTTAATTGTTATTTGTTGGGGGGGGGGAGGGGATGTCATGTATGCATCCAGTGTATGGCCCTTTAAGAGAAACAGCCCCCCACACACCAGGGGGCTGGCCCTGAGGCTCAGATCCTGGGAGGAAGGCCTAGGGAAAGGGCTGAGGAACAGAGCTTGTAAGAGGCCTGGATCCAGGGTTAAATAAAGAGATTTGTTAATTCAATCATCTTGTGTAAATCTTCACTTCTTGGGAAGCAGCAGATAACACAGATAGGTCTGCTGGTGTGGCTGGCTGCCCCAGTTCATACGGGCAGGGATGTGTGGGCACTCATTGCCACACACCGTTTTGGCTTGTCCTGCACAGCGCACTCCGGATTTCTAAACAGTACTCCATGCATGGCCATGAGTGGGTGCCAAGTGGCTCTGGGAGCATGCATTCCCCTGCTCTACCTTAAGAGGAGAGGTCAGATGAGTGGCTCCTGGATGGCCATGCATCTTGTTTAAAAATACCTTATGTATCCTGTTCCCTGAATTTGTTGGGGCAGGACTCTTAGAAATCCCTGCTTCTGGAGGATAGGGTGTGGGGGTCTGGAGGCCAGAGTTGGGGCTTCACCCTCTGGGCTGAAAATCTAGCTTTTTTGTTGAATATACTTCTCTCACAAGCGTTTCGTAAGATAACCAACTGCTGTAGATTGAACGTTGTGAGGTACTCAGATAAGGTCAGATAATGGGATCATGTAAGATACTCAGAGAAAGAGAGAGGAATGAACTATGAATGAGGGCTGTAAAAGAAATAGGATAGAAGAGAGGTAAGTCTATTGCTCAGCTATTGGATATCCCAGTTTGGGGGGGTGGGGGGATGTATTGGTTTGCTTGCTATTGTGGATGGTTACGTTGAAGTTGTTTAGAGGTTTGCAGTGACAGAAGTTGTCCTGGCAGATACGGGTTAATGGACAAACAGTAGATAAGGCAGTTAAAGGTGCATGATAAAGTGTGGAACCATGTAATAAACTGCATTTATCATTCAATACAAACATATGTGGCATAATCATATTTACCAACAAAGTGATCTGTTTTAGTATGTAGCAAGTAACAATGAGGGCTTGATCCTGCTAGCTGATGAAAAGCCTGGCCCTAACTTCAGAATTAAGTACCATTGACTTTTAATACTTACATGCATAAAGTTAATCAGTCACATGCTTGAGTGTTTTCTAAGACAGGGACAGAGACCTGCAGGTGCTGTTATTTTCTTTTTAAATTTTTTAAAAATGTTTTCCACGAGGTGGGGTCTGAACTCTACCCCTATGAATGCAAAGTAGCCTCTTGCAGTATTAAGTCCAGCTGTGCCCATGAACTAAGCCACAACACAGCAGAAGTAAATGTGTAAGCCTATATATGCAGGCTGGCCTCTGACTAGGACAGGGTAGCAACTAGAACTGGAATCAACACTGATTTGTTAGGCTAACAAATGGTAAAATGTTATCTAGATGGATCATCTGCAGTGAATATCCATTCCGTGCTGGCAACCCTGAGTTGGTAGCCAGTTGAACAGATGGACCAGTTACTGGGTAGCCACTCAAATATACAGCAGCTACCTGACAGTGGGTACAACAGGAGATGGGGGGACTTATCAGGAGTGGTGGTGTTGATGGTGGGAGAAGCTGTGATGGACCCTGGAAGTGGTCATGGCCCACTCTCACCATGGCTACCACTGTTCTTGCCACCAATGGGTTCCAAGTAAGCTGAATCCCCATTTCTGGTGACCTCCCCGGTGTCCTTCCCATAGCTTCAGGTTCTGATGTAACAGCAGCTACTGGCAAGGAACTGGTCTTTATTCCCCACCCTCCACCGTATTTACAGGTGAACGAGTATCAGGAATTGGATAGCAAACACATAATGACTCACAGATAACAACCCAGTATGTGATTGTCACTCAAATGAATGGGTAGTGTTATATTTGGTACAGTACTATCATATGCTAGAATGAGCAGGGGTTATTGTTTAAGGGTTTGAGTCAAAGTCCATTCATGGCAATAGAGAGACGTCTGCTGTCTTGAATGGGCTATGGACCAGACCCTGTGTGTTTTACTAGAACATTTTTACTCTGAGATTAGTCTTTGTATTCAATATTGTACAAGGCAGCTACCTGAGGCAGAGCTTAACTTTGGAAAGGGCTGTTCTCTTCACTTGCTCAGTTGCTCATGTGTAATGACAGATCATCCCCCGTCTAAGAAATGGAGATTAGCGAGCAAAAAAAGAACAAAAAAAAGCAGCAGTAAAGAACCAACCAGAGCTAATAAAATTGAAACTATGAGCATGAGTTGGCATTCACACCTAGATTCAGACCCATCTCTAATTTTTTTTAAATGGAGGTCATTCCTATACCAACAACATGCAAAAGCAATCTATTAATATAGGGTCCGATTGAAAACTTGATGAAATAAACAGAAAGACTTCCATTGATTCCAGTGGACTTTGGATCAGGGCCATAAGTGCCAGAGGATGTGGCCAGAAATGTGTTCCTCGATGGGCCAGATGTATAACTCTTCTTCCACAGAAGTCCCACTAATTTCAATGGGGTTCCTGATCGAGCAAGGGACTAAAAAACAAATATGAGTTTCAAAACCTGGCCCTGTGAGGGTATGCAATGCATCATTACTGTTGTTTTGGTTTTTTTGTGAAAAAAGAATTGCACATATATTGATGTATAATTTTTCATTAAAAATATAGATTACACACACAATCAGCTATAAGACTGATTATTCCAATATAAGAAGACAATTTAGAGAAGCACAACAAGATTTATCAGAACAGCTGTGTATGAGAGTCCATTTTAGTATTTATTTCTAGCAATGCCCAGTATCATAAAACACTTTCCACAGAAAGGGCCTGCGATAGGGAGGTTGATCATACTATTCAGTGACAGCGTAAGGTCCTTTATCTCCCACTGATGTCAATAGGAAGTGAACTGAGCATACTGCATGTTATTGTTTAGGCCCTTAAAGAGAGATGTAATTTATTGTAATAGATGACATTCTCAGTGTAATGTCTATAGGATACTGCCCTTGTCTCAAGTATTAGCAGGATGTACTTCTGTAAAGCCAAGATAATAGGTTATCAATTTCAACATGTGTAGTTATACGGGACACTGAGGGATGAGCAGAGAAGAAGGACATATTCCAGAGAGGAACCACAGAAGCCTGCAAGAGGAAAAAATTTAAGTTCTGCTGGAGAGGGGCTTTATTAGACACAGATTGACTAGCTGGTAGGGTGGCCAGATATGCAGATTTTAGAGGACACTTTGGAAATACAGGTTGCAGGACTGCATTGGAGCCAACCTGTGTTTCTCTTTGGAGCCAATGCAGGCCTGCAACCCGTATTTCTCAAAAGTGTCCCCTAAAATTTGCATATCTGCCCAGTGGCCACCCTACCAGCTAGGCTTAATTAAGGTGCCTGGATTTGCTGCAAGGAGGGCTGGTTCCAGCCAAGACTTACACCATGAAGTCAGTGGTTTGCAGATACACAGCCAGATTATTTTCTGCATTGCTTGAGAAGTGCCGCAAATGTGACTTTAAACTCCCTTTGCTTTACTCATATCATGGTCTATTGCATACAGAATGAGACAGACCAGGGGAAGCTGAAGCAGCACCACCTCTTGTTCCAGTGCAGCATATGGAAGGCACTGCAGCATAGAATTTCCTTGGTGCTACAACTACTCCTCCAGGTCATGTCCACTATGACAACATGGTGAGATGGACACACGCTTGCACATGCAGATCTTCTGCATGTGCATGCATGGGTGCCGCTCGTGTGACCACCGCAGTGGGTGTACAGGTGGGTATGCATGCGTGCTCCCGCGACCCACCCATCACCCATCACCCATCACCCATACACTGAGCAACTGGCGAGAGGACAGGTTGCTCCATGCGTGTAGATGGGTGGAGATGTGTGTGGCCGTCTGCACCCTCCCCCCACCCATTGCCCCTGCAGTGATGCTCCACCCACCCGCACACTGATTCTCCCCACCTCTTTAAAAAGGGCTATGTATGGGATATATATGTGTGGGGGAAGGTGGAAGTCAGCACAGGCTATTTTCAGCAGCCCTGCTTTGCTCCCATGCTGGGGTGTTCTCCCTTGGCCTCTGGTGGCTCAGCAGATGGAAACAGAATTGTGTGCAAAATCAGCCCCAGCATTACAATGACACATGTAAATGGGTGACTGATTGCATGGCTTTCTGAGTAGAAGGGGAAAAATATGTACAGTGTATGTAGTAGTACAAGGGGGGCAGGGAGCTCTTTGGTGCACAAGTGAGAAATAGAGATGTGTCAGAGAGAGAGAGAGAGAGAGAGAAAGCCAAAGGCCAATTGGTGGAAGAGCTACTGTATATACTGATAGGGAGATAGGAATACTTACTATAAATGTAAGTGCCAAAAATGTTTAGAAACCACTCCTGAATGTTATAAATCAAAACATTGCTCACAGGCAATGATACAAACAAAGAAGTCAGATAACAGACGGATACACAAGGGGAAAGTTCACAGTATGTGTTGTCATGGTGAAAGACAGACAGTTCAGTGGAAAATCCTTGGAATGGATTGTAGTGTGGCAAATGTATTTGGGTACAAAGGATAAGGCTTCAAGAGAGAGTGAATCTGGTGAGGCTCAAAGGGTCCATAAGTGTAAGTCAGGACCGGGCTGCTATTCTGCAGACACCACAGTCATCACAGGCAACACTGACCTCTCGGGTTGTTTTATAAAACTCTGTTCCCTTGCAACTCTGCCCCTCTGTTCCATTGTGTTTTGCAAACAAAATATGGATAATAAAACCAAATGACCACTTTCTCCTGAATTCCTGTTATGTAATTTCCCTTATAACCTCTCTAAAGTACCAAACCATGCTGGATAAGAAAAAAAACTTTTATTTTATTTTTTTAAACTTGTGGTGGCTGCCTTTTCATAACTTGCTCATATTGTTTTGCCCATAAAGTAACTTTACAAGATATTTTCCAAAAATGCTGTTGGTTTGTTGGGTTTGGTATTTTCTTAGTGCTGTATTGCATTGTTTGGTTCCTATATGGGAGATTTTATTATGGAGATATCATTTAATGCTGTGGGTAGGATTCCGAGGGCTTTCGCAATGTGGACGTTTTTGAAAGTGTTATAATTTCAGGGTTGGAATACCCATGTCTTTTTAAAAAATCATGGCTGAGGGGAGGGGCAAAATCTTAAGATTAGTCTAAAAATCATGAGATCAAATCCATTTTTGGTAGATCTGCCAACTAACTTTCGGTTGACTGTGTTGTTTATCAGTTGATTGATTATGTAATCAACTATGTATGAGAATACTATAAAACTCAATACAGCTTTTAAAAAGTTTTTGTTGTGGCAAGTTATTTTAAAAAAAACTTTGGCTGTTTTTACCCGAACGCACTCCCCTCCCGCTGGGTGTGCAGGTGGGTGTACCGGGGGCAGGGAGGGGGGAGAGGGGCGCCCGTGTAAACACCACGGCATTGGGGGGATGGGTGTTCATCCATGCAAACAACACGGGTGGTGGCTGGGGGTGCATGCGCGCTCCCGCACAAACACCCACCTCCACCCACGGAGCCATCCAGCAAACCAGAGAAGGCTACTTGGGTGGAGATGGGTGTGTCACCTCCACCCACCGTGGCAGCAAACCCATCCCCTCCACCTACTGCTGCCTATGTAAAAAGGGCCTTTGATATTTTGTTTAACTTAATACATTTTATTTCTAAAAAAGCTTTTAAAAACTAATTATTTGAAGTCTATTTTAATCTGTGATTATGAATGTAGAATTGATATGACTGAAGAATTCCTTCAACCTTAATTAAAAATGTACCCTTTGGTTTCTGTGCCGTTGTGGCTTTCTTGGGGTTACTCCCCCCCGCCATCATGAAGGGTAGCAGCATACTTTTTTAGGATGAAAGCAGAGTTTCTTATGTATTCGACTACAGGAAGTGGAGCTTTTAAAAATTGGGAGATTTATCCCAGCATTGCAATAGTTGTCAACACAGTCCTTACACTTACTCTTTTCTGTTTCACTCTAGGATATCCCCTTACAAAGCAGTGTTCTTTATACTGTTCTCTTTATTGGTGCTGCTGCTGCTTCTTCTCTTTACTCAGAGCAGGGCTGGCTCTTGATTTTTGGCAACCTCAGACAAACATCCTTCTACCAGCTCCTGGCCCATTCAGGTTCCAGCCTGGGTCTTGCTCAGCAGGGGTTGGCAGAGTGCACTTGCCCCCGGCTGATTGCTGCAAGGATGGCCAAGAGTCACACAAACCTTGGACTGTCATGCCAGAAAGCCACTGCCCTGGACACTGTGTCCAATGGGTGGGTCTACACTGACTCAGAGTTGCCAACTCTCATAATTTTATTTAAGTTTTTTTTAAAAAAAATTTTTAGGTTTTTCTTATAGCATAAATTACAAGACTCATAAATCATTAGAACGTCTGCTTTCTTTTTACGTTCGCAACCCTCATGGTTGGGGTTGGTAATCCCATTTACTCCCAGTCTTACTTTCAGAGTATATAGCAAAGTTTTCTTAATTTTTCCCTCCTTTTAAGGCTGCCAGAATGACACAGTCTAAATTAAAATGCACCATCATAAAATAATCAGTATAATTAAAAAAAACTGAAAATAATGAAGGTAAAACCTTGAAAATAGTACAATCCAGAGCATACTTCATGGCGTTATAATGGGAGTTAAATACTGACTGAGCCCTTGGCAGACCTTCTGCGTAGGGTTGCATGCATTTCACTCTGCTGTGTCTGGAGTCTCTCTCTGAGGCACCTTAGCAGGAATTAGTGCCAAAATTGAAGAGGTATGTCCCCCACACAGTTTGGGGAGAATAGGGCAGTCTTCTCTGTAAGTGTTAACACTGTTCCTGATAAGGTGTGCTAGAAAGGCAGGCTACTTTTAGACGAGTGCCGTGCACGAGCGGCAGTGAAATCATGTCACGTATAACAATCCCGCGTGTTATAGCCAGTTGCGCATTCACGAACTAAATACCTTGGTGTATTTAGTTCACTGTTTTAAAAGAATGTGCGACTGACTATAACACGTGAGATGTCGCATCTGAACCCTACCCATGGGATTTTTACATGCGGCGTGATTTCACCACCACCTGTGCGCCATGCACACCTAAAAGTGGCCTCTTGAGACTCCAGCATTCCTGTAGCCTGAGGGAATTTATTTTAATTTATTTATTTATTTAGTGGCATTCTATGCCGCACCCTCCTGTACAACAGCAGCTCGGGGTGGCTCACAACATTTTAAAATCACAATAAAATCAACAATTAAAATTACAACTAAATATTTAAAACATAAAATTACTAAAAAGCAGACCTAAACCCTTTCCCTACTCCCCTACCAGTCTCCCTCCCCAAAGGCCTGGTGGAACAGCCAGGTCTTACACTGTCTTCAGAAAGAGGGGAGGTCCGAGGATAAGTGGGCCTCCATCAGGAGGGAATTCCACAGCCTAAGCACGGCCATTGAGAACGCCCTCCTCATTGTCACCACCTGGGAAACCCAGGGGACCTCAAGTCGGGCATCCCCGGCTGCCGGAATGGGTGTGATTGACTTCATTTTTGAAAGTTTGCTTTGTAGTTTGCGAGTCAAGGGGACAAAGTTGTCCTCATCCCAGTTTAGATTATTATCCCACCACTCAATGGGAATATACTAGAGTGAACTGGTAAATAATAATTGCATAAACTACCTGTGTATACATAGTATAGTACACTGTGCATCTCTCTACTGAGAGAGCACTCGGTTTAACAGTTTAATTTTTCCAATTAAAGCCTAATTCCAAGTCTATTCCACAACTTACGAAGTTAATGGGAACATTTCCACTGGCTTCAGTCACTTTGAATTATTCCCAGAATGGTCTGTGGCCAAATTAATCTCTACTATATCAAGTTATCAACTGTCTTTGGAATGTGGCTTATTGTATCTCATTTCCTATTTGTAGCCTAATTTTGCTTGCTTTTCTCACATCATGAGAAATATGAACTTAGCCTTTTAGTATTAGCAACAACTGAGTAAATGAAATGGTGTGTTTGAACAAACTTCTTCCCTTCCTCCCCCTACACCCCAAGCAAATAGAAGCTCTTTGGTATTTCATAAGAATTAGAGTTTTTCCACATAGCTGATGGAAAACCACTAACTGATGATTTCACACTGCAGTTTCCTGAAGACCGCATCCTGCTTATAAACTTTCGGTTAGATCCATCCTTGCCCGTGAAACCATAAGTCCTATTATAACAAGACATATTTTTAGATAAAGACATTAGGACACATTGTGCTTTATATAGTCAGTTACACCACCATCAAGCAGGAGTGGCCAAATTCTGCCCTTCATTGAAGGCAACTGAGATAGAGGGGGATAGAGGGGGTATAATTGAAGGCAGCATTTGCTTCAATGGTTCTTGTGAGGAAAATAATTAAAAAAGGATTCCTGGCTTTTAAAATTAGCTTGTAAAAGCTACAGCATGCACAACAGCTTGAGTAAATTAAACCAAGGGAAATGAAAACAGAGTGATAGCAGAACCAGATTATTCAGAACTAAAATACACTGTAGGGAGTGATGGGTCTGGATGGCTCAGAGCGGGAAGAGCCAGGGGATTTAGCCCTTTTATCTTAAGGTCACAAATTTGCATGCAGCGCAAGTCAACAGTAAATAATGGCTGAATCCAGACCACTCTAGTCTTGACCCTGAAAAGAGTAAGGGTATAGGTCCTCATCCAGCTGGACTACTTGCCCTTCAACTTTGGGTGTTAATAAACAGGACACTGCCCACTATGGTCTGCCTGGCCCACACGCCTTACCCACGTGTCTACTAGTAGGCTGCCAGATGTGGGATTGCTACAGCCCCCAACTAGGTAGGCAGCTGCCCAGGAATTGCAAGCCTGGAAGAAACAGGGCCATAGCGAGCCATGCCAGGCATGCGCGTGTTTGCGCCGCCATCTCAGCCACAGCATGGGGGCCACTATGGCTACCCGTTATTGGCAGCCATGGCTACCTATCATGGTGGGGGTGGGGCACCGACCACAGTGCAGGGACAGCCGGCCTCATGTCTCTTCCCCCCCTCCCCCTTCCTGGTCAATCATTGGGAATGTTTATTCTGTTCCCCAACCTGACCCGGCATGGGGTTGTCCCTTTCTCCCTGGGATATGTAGCTGGCACGCCAGCTGCATGTTTATTAACACCCTTAGTTTAGAACAGGACTGTCACACAACAAATAAATGTGTTATGAGTTTTTACATTACATATACATTTTTCACTGGTCTGTAGTTATCTACCTAACTTAGCCTAGTAGTTGGGGGCCACCCTTTCCCGGGGCCCCTGGGCAACTGTCCTGTTTGTTCGCTTGTTGTTAGGGACCAGGGGTTGGTGCCATGGAAGGAGCGAAGGGAAGGGCAGAGGAAATAATGGAGTGTGCCACAGAAGATAAAGGAAATCTCTCAGCTAGTCTCCAATGTCCAGGAACCTGAATGCTCAGCACAGAGCTGGGTAAACTAATCTCAGAGAGCTGAACAGCTCATCATTGAGGTCAGGAAGGAGGTGAGAGAACAGAGCTGAGAGCAAGAAGATAAAGCCAACAAGGGTTAGGTAACAGGACAAAGCAAGGACTAGACAATACAAGGAAGAGTAGGGGAACTAGGCAGATAGAACTTAGTAAGGCAAGGAGAAATCAAACAGTAAGTAAGTATAACACAACAGGCGGGCAAGAGCTAAGACCCCAAAATGCATGACTAGAAGGGAAAAGACGACACACAAACCAAGTAGGTGATACAAAGAGGGAGGAATGGCTAAGGTAGTTATAAGGAGAGGAAGGCTCTGAAAGGGGATACACTGAAGAAAAGGAAGACAAAACACAGCAAGGAGCTATTAGGACAGTGAGAAGCTATGAAGGAGGAACAAGACACTGAGGGAGAAACTATAAGAAGCCTAGGGAAACAAAAGAGGGTAACAAGGCACCAGACAAGGAACAAAATAAGACCAGGGAGCTATGAAGGGGGACTAAGACACTAAGGGAGGAACTATGGATGTTTTCACGTGTGACAGGTCCTGCCCTGGTCATGGACTGCTCTGTAGGGATGTGCGAACGCAGTTCAGATGTTCAGAGTTTGGAACAAACTCGGTCTGTTCAGACGTCCGAACTGAACGTCTGAACTGAACTCGAAAACGGCCGAACAGTTCGTTCATGTTCGGATGAGTTCGGGGGCGGGAAAAATGTGACTTTAGGCAGGAAAAACGTGACTGGAAGGGGGAGGCAGCTGAGGAGCAGACTTCCTGGCACCAGGGGTGGAGACCATGGGTTGTTTCAGGAACAAATGATACCGATGCCAAAAAAAATCTTTGAATTCGGTATCGGTATCGATAGCACTATTTTTGAATGTTTGCCCAAGTTCGGCTGAACCGAACAACCAAACCCAAACTCGGGTTTTGAACCGAATGACCGAACGTCCGAACCGCATTCTGTTCGCACATCCCTACTGCTCCGGGCTGTGGCGGGAGCAATCACTCTGGGCTAGACTCAGCCTGGTCACTAAAAAGGGTGATGGATGCCCAGACTGGGGCAATGCACAGACATGCATCCGCATGTCCCCGCCCATGCACTGCATGCAGCACCCTTCCCCCAGCTGATGGGCAGTCATGGCGGCCAATGACAGCTGTCATGGGGAGATTGGTGATTCCCCTGAGTGACAGCCTGGGCTAAACGCCACCACAGTCAGGAGCCAGACCATGGTAACATCTGGAAGCTGTTTTCTAACATGATGTTGGGCACAAATTAATCGAATCCATGCTAAAGTGGATTAATATGTACCCAACATCACGTCTGAAGACACCCTATGAGAAGTCATGGGAAACTATGGAGGGGAACAAGGCATTAGACAAGGAACTAAGCAAAGACCAGGGAACTACGAAGGGGGAACAGGAGTGCTAATGGTAGGGGGGTGGAGAGAGAGCACACACAGCAAGATACCAAGTATAATTCTAGGGGAAGCAAGAGCTGTAACAAAGTACGAGGGAGACAAAAATGTCAAGTAATGAACAAGGGAGATGGGGGAGAACAAGAGAGGGAGAGAGAATAAAACTGAGACTATCATGATGCTACTATATAAATCTATGGTGCGACCACACTGTGAATATCATGTACAGTTCTGGTTGCCCCATCTCAAAAAAGATATAGTTAAAATAGAAAAGGGCAACAAAAATGATAAGGGGTATAGAACGGCTCCCCTATAAAGAGAGGCTAGATAGGTTGGGGTTTTTCAGTTTGGAGAAGAGAGGCGATAGAAGTTTATAAAATCATGAGTGGTGTGGAACATGTTAATAGCGAATGGTTATTTACCCTCTCAGATAGTACAAGGATAGTACTAGGACTAGGGGTCATAAAACTAATAGGTAGTAGATTTAAAACAAATAAAAGAAAGTACTTTTTCCACTCAATGCACAATTAAGCTGTGGAATTTGTTGCCAGCAGATATAGTCAAGACTAGCAGTATAACTGGGCTTAAGAAAAGGTTTGGACAAGTTTCGGGAGGATCGGTTCATTAGCAGCTCTTGGCCAGGTAGGTTTGGGGAATGTAACCTCTTACTGTCAGGAACTAGGAATGAGCAACAGGGAATGGATTGCCCCATAGTGACCTGTTGGATACTTTTCTGAGTGACCAAGATTGGCCACTGTCGGAGACAGGTGATGGGCTTGATGGACCATTGGTCTGACCCAGTGTGGCACTTATATTATTATGTTCTTAAAGGAAGAACAAGCTAAACAAGGGGAAAGGAACACAACTAAGCAAACTAATAACAAGGAGACACACAACCTGAGTGGAGACGGATCCAAGGATATAGGCCAGAAGAGCAGCAGCAAGCGTAAATAGAAACAGATGCTCTGCCAGCTTCTTGTGGCTCCCAGCCCTCCTTATAAGCAGTCTGGTGCCAATAAAGGCTAAACATAAGGCAAGTGAGAGAGGGAAAACAGAGAACATAAGGAAAAACTCCCAAACCAAACAGACCAGTTGGTGGCACAGTGGAAAGGGAACCACCACAAAGGCCAAGGGTTCAGGGCTGAGCCCTGACACCCCTAAAACTGGCTCTTTAACCACACAAGTTCTCCCACTAGTAGTCATGGGGTTAATTGTATGCTTAAATTTAAACACATGCTAAAGTGCTTTGCAGGATCAGGTCTAGAATGCCCAGGACTGCAATACACAGAAGCCCTAAAAGCTGTTTTCACATCTGAGTTGTTTGGTGACCCGTGGGAAAATGGACTTGGTGTGGTTTCACTACCGTTATCAGTGAGCAAGTATTCATATCAAGTAGGGATGGGTGAACAGAACCGAGTACGGAAATTCGGTTCGGTTCAGTTCGAAAATTGAGTTCAGTTCAGAAGTTCAGTTTGGTTGACTGAACTATTTGAGTTTGGTCCGAACTCCCGAACAGAGTTCGGAATTTCAAACCCCATTGAACTAAATGGAATATTATCTTATAGGGATGGGCAAACAGAACAGAGTTCAGAAATTCAGTTCGGGTCGAAAATAGAGTTCAGTTCAGAAGTTTGGTTCAGTCGACCAAACTATTTGAGTCCAGTCTGAACTTCGAACTTCCGAACCGCGTTCGCCCATCCCTAATATCAAGAGACAGCAACCACTATTTGACACCCTTGTTAGCAGGTTTAGAACAAAGGTCTAGAACTTCATGGAGACTGAACTAGCAACCTTGGAAGCGGCCCCTTTGAAGGTATGGTGTGAGGGAAGCTTTCATATAATTGGTAAAAACAAACATAAAGTGGGCCCGCGGTGTCCCGCTGTGGCCCAGGATATCTCCTCTGCAACCTCCAGGTCTGTGGGAAGTTGAACAGGCTTTTTCTCCCTGCAGTTTGACTTTCTCTCAGCCTTCAGTTGCTAAGTGTTTAATTACACCACTTGGAGCCACTTCTATAGTGTGCTCCAAATTACTTCTGCTTCTCCTACTTTTATAGCCAGCTACCATGCTTTTATAGTCAGCTACATATCATCAGCAGGTCACATGCTCTCTTTGGCCAAGCCTTAAGGGGCCAGTGTCCAGGACTCCCTCTATCAGGGAGTTAACCCTTTCATAGCATGCTCCCTATTTGCCTTTTGATCTTTGAGCCTTAATGGTGCACTGAAATAATGTTTTTTTCTTGCTTTTCATCCCAAGAGCAAGAGTCAGGCACTTATTTTTCAGAGATAGAAACTGAGATTCTCCCAATTTCAGCATTCAGGACTAGAGGAAAACAAGTACAAATTTGAGATGTAATAAAATAATGACAGTTGGTAACCTTGCAAGGGCTTAACTTCAGGTCACTTCCCTTTACCATAGATCAACTACTCAGGAGAAATATATTAATTGTGGTTGCTTGAACTATCGAATGGGGATAATGCTTTAGGATTCTACACCCAGAGGTCACAGAGCTAGGATGAACCCCGAACTGAGGAAGTATTTTGTTGGTGATGAATCTCAGGAATTATCTGAAATTAGCGTCACACGACGAATTGTCTTATTGCATATCGACAATTTAAACAATAGCAAGTCACCTGGGTCAGATGGTATTCATCCAAGGGTACTGAAAGAACTCAACTTTGAAATTGCTGAACTACTATCAGTAATACTAGAAATGTAGCCGTGTTTGTCTATAGTTATAACGAGAACAGTGAGTCCAGTGGCACTTTAAAGACTAACAAATATTTATTAGTGCATGAGCTTTCATCAGCACAAGCTAACTTCCTCAGATATAATTTATAGCTAAAATATTCCTTTGTGCCAGAAGACTGGAGGTTAGCAAACGTAACACAAATTTTTAAGAAGGGTTCCAGAGGTGACCCTGGAAACTACAGACCAGTAAACCTGACATCAGTACCAAGCAAACTGGTAGAGACAATGGCTAAAAACAGAATGAGTAGACATATTGACAAGCATGATTTGATGGGCAAAAACCAGCATGGCTTTAGCAAAGGAAAGTCATGCCTCACTAATCTATTAGAATTTTATGAGAATGTGAACAAGCATGTGGATAGGGATGATCCAGTTGATATAGTATATTTGGATTATCAAAGAGCATTTGATAAGGTCCTTCACCAGATACTCTTAAGCAAACTAAGTAGTCATGGGATAAGAGGAAAAGACTGAGTCTTTTCATGGATTGGTAAGCTGGTTAAAAGACAGGAAACAAAGGAGTATGAATAAATGGTCATTTTTCAGACTGGAGAGAGGGGGGTGCCTCAAGGGTCAGTACAGGGACCAGTATTGTTTAACATATTGATTAATGATCTGGAAAAAGGGGTAAAGAGTGAGGTGGCTAAGTCTGTAGATGACACCAAATTATTCAAGATAGTTAAGACCCAGGCAGACACTGAAGAACTGTAGAGGGATCTTGCATGACTAGGTGAATAGGCATTAAAATGGCAATTGAAATTCAATGTTGATAAGTGCAAGGTGATGCACATAGGTAAAAATAATCCTCACTATACATACAGAATGCTAGGTTCTAATCTGAGTGTAACCACACAGGAGAAGGATCTTGGAGTCATTGTGGATGTTAGAGATGGGTGAACGCGGTTCGGAAGTTCGGAGTTCGGACCGAACTCGGTCTGTTGGGTCGACCATCAGCATCATCTTTATTATCGGCTCTGGCTCTCGCCTTGGCCCCCACATAAAAATAACCCTACAGTATGCATAACTTTTCAGTATACAAGACAGTAAATAAATAACTTCCAGTAGATACTTAAAAACAATTTTAACTTGAATCTCTACTTTTGACATACAACTTAGAGCACTCGCCCCACGGCCTTGAACCCAATAATGGGGAAAAACGGAATTTAATTACTAGAATCTCTATTTATTCGAGTTGTGTTCGAGCCTTAGCCCTTGTGGGTCTCACTCATCCATATACTCATTAGCAGGGACTAGCTCATCACCCATCTTCCCCGATATTATCAATTATAATATCGGTTGTTGCACCTCCTGCCCAAAGGACAGGATTTTACGATCAACATAGTTAGGCTGGAATATCCCTAGCCGACATAGAGTCCATTCTTGTTTTAGAGACCAAATATATAAAGGAAGCTACCGCCCACACTGCTTCCTTACTTGACATCTCTAAAAAAAGAACATAAATATTAGAAGATTCCAAAATTTGGCCTCTCGACAAGAGTGGAAACAACCAAGTCAGCCTAAGGGTCTCATAAAGTGGGCAATTTGCTAATAAATGCTCTACCGTTTCTATTTCGTTTTTATGACATGAGCATAACCTCTGCGCCCGAGGAATGTTCTTAAACCTGCCCTCTACTACTAAAGTCCTAATCAGCTGCCATCTAAGCAAAGTATAAGCCCTACGAAGCTTGGGGTTTACCAATATATCCAAATAAGGTTCAAATTGAAATCGCACTTTAATCAAACCCAAGGAAGGGGCCACCTTCCATGACCTTACTCTCGCTAAATCGACCTGTACCGCAATGTCCTCAATTCTAGACATTATCTGAGAACGCATAGAAGCTATTGGAGTCCCAGTGAAGTACTGGAAAGAGAAACCCAGATAATTCAATAATCTTTCAAGACGGAGTAACCATGGGTATACCCGTATTCCCTGATATCCCAGCTCTTCTTTTAAGCATATCAGAGGAAGCGACTCCTCCTGTTGGGCTAAAAGCCTCAGCCAATATCTTGAGAAAGATTTTCTAGCTAAGGATTCTATTGAAAACCTACCTAGTTCTGCCCTAAGTATAGCCCCTGGTACACTGTCAGGAACACCCAACAGTCTCCTAAAAAACCAATTTTGCACCCCTTCCAAGGTATCTATTTCTACAACCGACGTCGTTTCTAAACCAAATAACAACATCGAAGGGATTTTTGCATCATATACCTTCAAAAAGGTCGAAACTGGTACACCTCTTGACAACTGGTAGGCTTTAATCAGGGCCCTTACTGTTTGAGTGGCCTTCGCTGCCCTCCTCCTGATATGGTGATTCCATGTACCTCTATTTGTCAGGGTCAGTCCCAAATAGGTAAAAGTGTTCACCAACCCTATTTGCCCAACACTAGTTGTCCAAAACTTAGGTAATTTCCTTTTCCCTATAACCATTATTTTTGTCTTCTGGGTATTTAACACCAGGCCATTCAATTGACAATACTTTATAAATTGCTCCAAGGCCCTTTTAAGTCCTACTTCTGTTTGGGCCAACAAAACCGCATCATCTGCAAACTGAAGACATCCCACTCTTACTCTTCCCACCAATGGGGGATGACTATCTATGCTTGCTAAGAACTTCGGAAGATCAGACAAATATAAATTAAAAAGTAAAGGGACTAGGAGACAGCCCTGGCGTACCCCCCTCATAATCGGAATATCCTTGGTCCAAACCAAGTTTTCCTTAACTTTCACCCTAGCAACATTACTTGAATATAGCCCTATGACTACTACCAACAAATTTTCGTCAATACCTAATGACCTGAGCTTTGCCCAAAGTCTTGCTCTTGGAACCGAGTCGAATGCTTTGTTCAAATCAGCAAAAGCTAAATACACACATCCCTTCCTAATCTTATAATATTTATGAATCACATGCGTAAGAACAAAACAACAGTCAGTAGTGGATCTGCCTGTATGGAAGCCGAACTGTTCCTTTGGAATGATCTTATTGGTACGGACCCAAATCTCCAACTTATACAAGAGCATCTTGGCAAACAATTTCCCTACTATGGAAAGTAAGCTTATTGGGCGATAGCAGGCCAGACCCTTTTTATAAATCGGAACAATAATGCTCTGAGACCAAGATTTGGGAATGATCACTAGCTGGGCCGCAGCTAAAAATACTTTTGATAATATTGCCGCCCACCAGCTAGGAATGACTTGCAACACTTCGGCTGAAATATAATCTGGGCCTGGCGGTTCGGTCGACCGAACCAAACCGAACCAGAATTTAAAACCGAACCGAATTTCCGAACTCCGTTCTGTTCGCCCATCCCTAGTGGCAACACACACCAAAAAATCCTGGTTTTGAATGGCCGAACTTGGTTTGGAAGTTTGGAATTCGACCGAACTTGGTCTGTTTGGTCAACCGAACCAAAATTCCGAACTGAACTCAAATTTCAAACCCAACCGAACCGAATTTCCGAATTCAAATTTTAAACCAAACCGAACCGAACTGTATTTCCGAACTCCATTCTGTTCGCCCATCCCTAGTGGATGTCCTTGAAGACCTTGTATAAGTTGGAGTTCAGTGGGCAGCAGCAGTCAAAAAAGAAAACCAAATGCTAGACATTATTGCAAATAGAATAGAGAATAAGAGGGAAAGTACCATAACGCTACTGTACAAATCTTTGGTACGACACCACCTTGAATAGTATGTGCAATTCTGGTTGCCCCATCTCAGGAAAGATATAATAGAACTCGAGAAGGTTCAGAGAAGGGCAATAGGATGATCGAAGGGATGGATCGACTTCCATATGAGGAGAGGCTCAACAGATTGGGGCTGTTTAACTTGGAGAAGAGGTGATTAAGGGAACTGTTGTTTGCCCTGTCCGTCAATAAGAGAACATTGGGGGGTGGAGGGTGTGCTCTCTGAAGTCACATGCCAGCAGATTTAAAACAAACAAAAGGAAGTACTACAGTGGACAATACAGTTCTGGAACTCATTGCCAGCAAAGACTGTGAAAGCCAAGCCGGCAGCATAACTAGCTTCAAACAGAAATTGGATACGTTCTTAGAGGACAGAGCCATAAACGCCTACTAGGTGGGAGTTAAACTCGTGGCTATGCATAGTTGGGAACAGTCAGCAGGAGATGAGTAACACCTCCATGACCTGTATATGTACTTCACTTGAGCTACCAGTGCCAGTCATCCTACCAGAGACAGGATGATGCTGGACTAGATGGACTGTTGGTCTGACCCAGTATGGCACTTCTTGTGTTCTTAATCTGAGGGCTACAGATGCTGCAGGGGTCTGGACTGGAAAAGAGATAAGGTAAAAAGGGGAACATGGGGACACCCTCACCTAATGAGACCCCCCCCCCCCATCTTTTTCTTCCCTACAACAGGTAATCTAAGGGCTAAACATCCCGCAGGGGCCTGAGCTGATCCAGTATGGCACTTCTTACATTTCAGGTTCTTTTCTGATTCGGTTACTTTATTGTTCTACAATTACAAACAGTAACATGAGGAAAAGATCCTTGCTGAGTACACATTTATTTTTCTGTTGAATCACCCTTTTCTAATTCTAGTATGTTTAGAGCTTAGTGAAAGAAGGGAATAATTTTTGCATGGAAATTTTGATAACTTCAAAAACTTCAAACATTTCCATCAGAAATCAAAACTGAAAAGTTTTGTTAATGTGGAAAATAATGTTTAGGTTTTTTAATGTGAAACATTTATAACATTTTAAAACTATTTTAGAAATGAAAATCCAACCCCAAACTTGGAAGACTACCATAAGATTTTTAATAGAAAAACAAATGTGGACCAAAATGAAACTTTTCAACAGATTTTTTCTGGTATAATCCAATGTGCAAACCCCATAATCATTAGCTCTACTAGAAATCCTTATTGGCAGTCTCACCAGAAAAACAAAGGATTGAAGATGTTTTTACATAATTCATTAGTCACATAGCTGTGATCCTAAACAGTTGTTTGTGTGTTGCTGTGAACATACAATCATGGGTCTGGCAGATATGCCTGACAGTGGGCAATTGCTACTCAAAAATCTTGTGCAGTTGCTCATGTCTGTAGCTATCCCATAGCCAAAATAATGTGTGAACAAGAACCCTGCAGCAGCTTCCTACCTCAAGGTGGTGGAGGGACCAGAAGGAAAGTGCTGACTGCAGATTAGCTGTTGACTGACAAAACACTTGCTGGCAAACTGCTGATGCCTGCAGTCAGCATCCTCTTTCTGGTCCATCTGCAGCAGCACAGTCCAAAGAGAGACTGAGGTTGCTTTCAGGAGTCTAGGAGAGTGCTCTGCCTGCAGCTGGATGGAACCTTGTGGCGATGCAGTCGGACCAAGAGGGCGCTACCAAACATCCTGGCACATGCGCGCCACTCCATAGTATGGGTGTGGAGAGTGCTGAAAACTTGCTAAATGGGAAGTGTGAGCTATTTTTTCCCTTTCAGATGAAGGGCCTCTAGCTCATCATTGCATGCTACATTTCTTCTAGTAATAAGTTGTGCACTTCAGTCTCTTGAAGGTTTTAGTAAACGATAAAATAATTTAAACAAAAACTGTGTTGTTAAAGATTGCTAGAACTGGTAGGGAATAAGAGTGGGATGTTGTAGCTGGGACTCCTGTTTCTGGGCAGATACAACAGCCTTAAGGCATGTGTGGGATGTACATGTCTTCCTTTGGCATATTGGAGACTTTGCTAGAGTCTAGCACAGAAAATTAGTTGAGTTTTCAGAATCCTTTTATCTTCCTCTGACTACAGAATGGCTTTGTCTTGTCAAATCACAGCTGAAATAGATAGCTTGAGCTGTGCCATGCTTAGCTTTTTTAGTTTGTTTTTTGTTTAGACTGGGCTGTTACTCTGGAGGACGTCACATCAGTTCAGTATCTTATATCATCCTCTAGCGGGTCGATGTATCCTAAAGCTAAAGAAAGTTAGTTTTGTTATACAGATGCTTTCAGACTTTCAAAAAAAAAGGCACAAAAAGCATTTGGTTTTAATTGGGGGTTGGAGGGATTCAGGGTTTCTTTGGCCATTTTTAGATGGACACCGTGGGAGGATGGGGTCTCTGTGTACTCAGTGGTGTGCACACACCCACACCCACATTTCTGGTGGGTGGGGAAGGGTTTAGACTGCCGTGGATGGATGTGCACGTGGATGGATGCACACACACCCCCAGCCACCCATGCCCCTGCATGGAGCAACCTGGGTTTTTCCTGGTTGCTCTGTGTGGGAAGATGGGTGGAGGTGCGTGGGTCACGAGAGCATGCACCCACCCACCTCATCTGCAGTTTTCAAATGGGTGATACCACCGCTTTCAAATGGGTGGTAACCACACATGTCCACTGGGTGGACTTGCATGGTACTGTCTCATCTAAAAACAGTCTTTCGTGTGAAATATTGGGTGTTTACAAACTGTGACTGCACGTCCCAGAGAGGGGAGGGGCTGGGTCAGCTTGGGGAATGGAACACGTCCCCACGGCCTGACGTGGCTGGGGAGGGAAGGAGGGGAGTGACAAGCGGCCAGACGGCTCTGTCTCTGCACTGCCTATGCTGCCACCCACATCTGGAGAGCCTGGAATAGACATACGGGTTCGGTGCTGGCCCAGGAGGGGCCAGCGTTATGCTTGAGCACATCCAGTGTGTTTATTTATTTATTTGATTTCGTGAATTTATACCCCGCCCCTCCTGCAAAAGCAGCCCGGGGTGGCTTGTGGTTATCAGTTACACTGTGGGAGCAGATGCAGGCCCCTATTTAGAGTTCATGGTTCATTGTGCTAGTCATTATAGAAAAGCTTAGTGTGCGCATCTTACTGTATTCTTTGTACTTAGAGGGTCGTATGTTGCTAAAGATTAGGACAGGGGGTGGGGAGGTTGTGAGAGTCTGATAGAAATGAGAATGGAACCACAGATTTCCTGATTGATTTGGGGTAAGTTACCAACATTCTGTGACCCTTTTCATACAGACACTCTAACGCTGATAAAATGGATGTTACATTTTTTTATACATGCTGCAGGGGCGCTCTATGGGTGCCCTGCAACATGTATAATAAAATGTGACACCCATTTTATCAGTGTTAAAGGGCCTAAATCAGGCTCCTCAATCGGTAAGAGAGGTATAATTAATATACCTAGTAACCGCACCTGGGTCCTGATTCATTAACGTTTGTACAGAGCTTTGAGATCCCTATAGATGTGTTTCTATGGAATTGCAGTACATTTATTTCTTTATTCAAATTTCTACCCGCCCTTCCCCTAAGGCCTAGGGTGGATTATGCAGTAAAGACACACATCATAAAAATACAATAAAACTCTACTTTCAAAAGTAATTAAAAACCTACCCCTCACCCCTAAACCCTCCCACCTCAACCCCTAGCCCCCCCCCCCAAATGCTTTGCCAAAGAGAAATGTTTTACACTGCCTCTGGAAAATGCTCAGGCTCTGATGGAACTTTGCGGGGAAGGGAGTTCCATAACATAGGAACAGCAACCAAGAATGCCTCTCTCTGTGGACCCTTGTCATACAAACAAGATTGGCAGCTGGTGCCCGCAACAGAGTGCTCCTGGCTGAGAGCAGGGGTCACAATGGAGCATGGAAGGAAGGCAGTCTCTCAAATACGTGGTGCCGTAGCCATTTAAGGATTTAAAGGTCAAAACAAGCACCCGGAACTGTGCCCAGAAAACTACAGGAAGCCAGTGCAGACTGTAAAGCACAGGTGTAATGTGCTCATGGTGACCCACCCCTGAAAGGAGCCGGGCCGTCGCATTCTGCACCAGCTGCAGCTTCTGGACAGTCACCAAGGACAGCCCCACAAATATAATTACTTTGTTCACTTTGTCAGTATTGGCAGCTACATAAAACTGAAGGTTAAGCGCACATTAAATATAACTTCAGTCAGTAGTATGGTGAACCAGTGTTATGGTATGTTCTTTTTTCTCCATCAGATGTAGATGCCTTTCGCAGGAAGGCTTAGTTATACTGTACTTCAGACGGGATGAGCAATCAGAGCTCTCCAACTTGATAGAGATTTGACTTGAGATGTAGAAACTTGGGACATAGTCCTCCATCAACTGAAGGTCCATCAGAGCCTGAGTATTGTCCGGAGTCAGTGTAAAAATGTTCTCTTTGGCAAATCTCCCATTGATTTTAATGGTGGAGAATTGTCCTGTTGGAGTCACTCCTGTTACAGTTATAGCCCTCTAAATTCCATGCTAAATTCTGACAGAGTTAGAGCAGCATAAAGGCTATTCTGTCTTATGCCAAAGGAAAATCTGCAAAGCATAATTCTGCCATGCCCCCTCTTTGATCCTGGTATACCCATTACATTGTATGAACAGCCACTTGTATTAGTTTAGTTTTCCTTCTAGCTAACTCAATGAAGAGTTCCCATTTGCTAGGGGAATTATTTTGTGGTGATTGGTGGAGTGGCAACAGGCCAGAGTGAGTGAGGGAGAGTCCCAATCCCTGGCCCTGCAAACCCCCATCCCATGACCTGGCATATGAAAACAAGAGCCGGAACAGAATGTCTCCATGACCTGTGGGGAGGGGGCGGAATGTAGCGGTAGAATTTAGCAACTGTTTCATGTGCCCCAAACCTGAGAGGGGATATGTCCCTTTCATTGCCAGGTTTTAACACCCCCTGCAGCTTAGTTATATCCAGATGCTTATCCTTTTGTATTTTATGCCACAAATTCTCAGAGACATGTAGTATGTAAAATTACACATCTCATAGTTCTGAATATACTTGAGAGATGTAAAATATACCTATAAAATATCCTGAGTATGTTTTCGAAGACTAAATTAGGGCTGTACAGGGGTCAAGTATTTGTATCTGCATTTGTATCTTTACCTGTGTTTTCCCCATCACCACCAATGTAGAAGATTGTGAACATAGGTCCCTGAATATGGGTTATTTTGGCACAGAAGTGTAATGAGGCTCTGCCAGTTTGACAAGTGTGGCGTATGAGGAAATAAAAATGTAGTTCAAACTGAAGGGGGGCACTGTTGGGGGGGGGGGAAGGTTGGAGAATATGGCTGGCTTGGTGGGGAGGTTGTGAGCTTGGCAAGAGTGGAACGGGGTCTGGGTCTGGCTAAGAAGGGGTAGCTGACTTGGGGAAGGAGAAATGGCATGGGTCTGGCTTAAGGGGGATCAGTGGCTTGAGGGAGAGTGAAGCATAAGTCTGGCTTGGGAGAGGAGAGAATGGGAAATACAGCTGGCTCAAGGGGTCATTGGCTTAGGGACTGTATCCTTGGTTTGAGGAAAGGAAAGGAAAAATTGGGCTAAGGTGGCCATACCTCCCCTTTAAAAGAGGATGCTTATGAAAGATACATGTTGCAGGGCTGCATTGGTTCCGGTGCAGCCCTGCATCATATATTTTTCATAAGCGTCCTGTGTATAGGGGAGGTATGGCCACGCTAAATTGGGCATGGGACTGACCCGGGGTGTGTGTGTAACTGGCTTGTGGGAGGGGTCTCTGGCTTGGAGCAGGGGGGAAATGAGGCTGTGCTGGAGACCGCAGTTCTGAATGAGACAGCAGCAACCCTTACAGGCGGGGAGGGATCACTACAGGCTCTCCAAGCAGGTGGCTAAACTGGAAGTCAGAGAGCAGCCTGGCTCCAAGTTGGTATGTGCTGTAGTTTCTGGGGTCCAGTTTAAGACCTCATATACCATGTTCTTGGGGAAATTTGGGGTTACTCGGAAGCTGAATAATACACAGCCATAGTATCTGTGTTTTGAATATGGAAACTGAAAGGGGCTTTTGAGTTTGTCTTACTGAAACCCGAATGCACAACCCTACCTAAAATATGCCTTTATTTACCTATTGTAAGAAGGGCCCTCTGCACCGCAATAGGGGCGGGGGGAGGTTGCCGCGCCCGCCGCTTACAGCCCGGAAGGAATGGGCGCGGAGGAGCTGCAGGGTGTCGGGAAACCCCGCACTGTTCGGCCTGGGCGCCTGCGATTGGTGGCCCAGGCATCAGGACCCGAGAACGGGTGCCTGATTGGTCAGCGCTGGGGACACTCCCTCCCCCTCCCTGCTAGAAGGGAGGGGCAGGGAGGATGGCCAGCGCACGCGGTTCTCTCTCCCCGCTCTCATTCGGTCCCAGCAGCGGCAGGCAGCAGTTGTGCCTGTGAAGAAAGGAAAATTGTTCCCACCCACCCATCCCCCTAATACTGTAGGTTTTGGTTAACTGGTTGCCACAAGGGGACCAAGAAGGAATTTTGCAGAGCACGCCAACATTAGGACGGCTCTGTTGTTTTGCCTTCTTTACAGTATAGGAAGAATTAAAAATAATATTTGGAACTGGATTGGCATGATTCGACAATAATTTAATATAGTTAAAGTTAATTGGATACTAATTCGATAAATGGAGAAATAAGGATGATTGAGAATTGGAAATGCTGTTAACAATGATTAAAACGAATTTAGTCGCACTCTTGCGGGGGTCCAGTATGGTTAATAGGCTGTTTTGTTAGGTAGTGATAGTATAGATAAAGGAGTCATCTCCATAAGAGATGGGGGATGATACCTGTTGACAAGCAGGGCAAGGCTGACGGCAGGATCGTTCCTCGGGGGGGAGTGTCAAGCGGGGGTAAGGGCAAGCATGGCCCTCGATCTTAATGACACCATATACTCCTGACTCAGGCCTCTGAGGCATTCACCCTTCGGCCTTGGCCAGGGAGCTGTTCGAAGGGAAAGTTTAATTTGAATTGGTAATGGCATTGGAGGGCATATCCACGCCATATATATACCTGTTAATGTTATTATAGGATTATAGAAAATACTGGACCCATTCGATTGCCTAGTGACAATCTAACCAACGTTCTTGCTCTGATTGCATTAAAGAGTGCGGCCTTTTACAATCCAGCTCATGTCTCCGTGTCTCATTTGGGGCTGGGGGTGCGTCGGCAATACAATACTTACATTTGTATGCAACATGATGACCTGAATTCTGAAAGATTTCCAAGTACCTTGTAGACTTTGGCCCTTTCCTGAAAGAACTTCACACACTATGGGTGAAAACAGACATGCACCTTAACTCTGCTTTAACACTGCATTAACATTTCTTATGTATGTTGCAGGGTTGCATAGGGCACAGCCCTGCAACATGCATAAGAAATGTTAAAGCGGAGTTATGTGCATGTCTGTTTTCACCCAGAGTAGCATAGTTAGCTTTGATGGAAACATACACACTACACAGAGCATAAGCTAAGTATATGCAGAAATCTTTGGAAGACAGGGATGAAAACAGCCACTCTGGGTGAAAACAGACATACATGTAACTCCGCTTTAACATCGCTTTAACACCATAGTGATCTCCAAAAGAAAGGCATTTCCATTTGGAATGCAGGACATCAGTTATTTAGGACAGAGAGAGGAGGATACAATACAGGGAGGGAAATATAAGTACTCAATTTGCACCAATATTATGCTTACAGAAAATTCCATGGTCTCTTTAGCACCACAACTAAGAAAAACACCTGTTTCAGTCTTCCATACAAAAGGCAATAATTCTGAACTATAATAAACACCAATCATCCACTATCAACTATAAATTCAACGTCAATTATAGACATTCCATAACTCCATAGGATGCCAAGTTTTGGCCTAGAATGGAATTCTATTATTGTTTTCTATAACAGGATACCAATTCCACTTTAGAGCTTGGGAATTTGTGATGTTTGTATTGTATTATAAGGGTAACACAGCAAATGGATTAGGTATCAGATCCTGACGTGGCTGTAGTTTTCCAAAGAACGAACAATAAAAGAAAACTAGGTGGTTTTCGTACCCTGGCACTTATGTAATGCAGTGAGAATGCTGTGGGATTCTTTTTTCTGGGTTGGGAGAGGTTTTGAAGCATGACAAATACAAAGTGCCCGTTTAAAAGAGATCTAAAGTATTCTTTAAGACATAGCATTAAGGTATTATTTTATAATACCTTTCAGTGAAAGCATTTAGAACATTCACTTTTATTTGCTAAAGTTACTTCCTGAACAAATAAACATGATGTTCACTCACTGCATCTATTTTCTTTTTAAACACAGATCATTAAAACATTCTTTGAATATTTTTCTTCAGAATACCTAAGTAGTAAGAAATCTTCCAGAGTTGCATGAACCAAGTGGAAGCAAAGGCCAAAAGAGGCTGGGGGAGATTTTATTTTGTATGGTGCAAGTCATGATTTTGCAGGGTTTTTGGTTAGTTACGTGGCGGCCCCTCTGTGCACAGACAGCTTCAGTCTCACGGTCAAATTTCCAAAATAAGTGAGATTTTTGTTGACCCTCTGAATGGGTGGCCAGCTCATCACAAAGATTTGTCTGTCAACTGAGTAGATTTGTGACAAGGGTGAATAGGCCTGGTTAAGGGACTGAACCCATGACCTTCTAATCCTATCGCATGTGTAGTGCCTGCTAGACTCTTCAATAGTCATTAGACTTAGGTGAACAATTTGGAGGAAAATTTGAGCCATGCTGGGGATTAAGGGTTCAAGGAAACCAAACCCCAGTTTTAAGCTTATATTTAACTTTGGTTTTTTATTTAACTGCATATTTCAATTTGAATCTTTCCAATGGGATCTATGTGTTCAGCCAATACAGTCATCTCAAGTCTAGATACCAAGTGAAACTCTTAAAATCGGTGGGTCTGAAGCTAGATTTTAAATGGAAAACTGTATGAAAATCTTTTCAGGCTTCGTAAACATGTTGTACACATGATGAGCGTTTCATGTCTGGGCTGGTAAAAGTTGAATTTAATGGTATGTTTCACTCCTTGGGAATAGTGCATGGAATTCATGCTACCAGCCAATAAAATTCAGTCACTTAAATTTCAGTAATGAGAAAATGCTTGTGATTCAGTGTAAAAGGGAAAAGGAAAATAAAATAAAAGGCAAGCTAGAATTGGTGGGAAACTGAAATTTCTAGCTTGTGGACAAAAGTAATATTTCAAGATTTGTTTTTTCCCCATTTTCTGCAGAACAGAAATGTGGAAAATGATCATATTAAATTGACCAAAAAGAAAACAAGCATTTAATTTGGATGTACAAGCAACCCATGACATTTAATTGGAATTGTAGTTCTGACCTTAGTCCCCCTTTGGGCCTGACTCCTTGGCATACAACTTTCACAATGCTCTACTATGGCTGAACTCCCTCAAAGCACTGTTTCATAATGGTCCTTTGGCCACAGCAGAATAATATGAGAGTTGCTGTTCTGGCTGTATCCTGCTCTATAAGCCTTGATACTTTTTATTGACATTTTTTGTTTGTTTCAGACCTGTCCAAAAACAAAGTTGTCAAATGTGAATGGGGTCAGAAATTAATTTTCCCCATAAAAAAGTTCATTTCCAATGAAACTGCATTTTCCATTCAGAAAATAACTATTGAAAATCCACTGACCAGTCCTCATATGAACAGCGGTTTTAATCTGTAGCTAACTATTTACATAGATGGTATTTGATAGCGAGACTTACAATTTTCAAAAGCACCTAAGTGACTTAGCCCCGTAAGTTCTAAGGAAAGCCAATGGGACTTACAATTCAATGATTTTTTTTTTAAAGTCACTTAAGAGTCTCTGAAAATTTTCCCCAAAGACAGTAGTACACAAAACTTTTGATCCTACAGAATTCAAAATTTCTCATAGACCACCATGGGTGTTTTCAGATGTGACGGGGCCGGTTGGCCCTGTCATGAAAACGAAAACAATAAAGTCATCCCCCGCCGGGACGACCCCGTCACGCCCTAACAGACATGCCGGGGGATCCCGGTGGGAAATTGGGGAGGGGGGCGGGACCGCACGGCGCAACGTGCGGCCGCACGGCCCCGCCCCCTCCACGCTCCCAGCCACCCACCCTCTGGGGAGACGGGAGGGCGGCGGGGCCAATGCAGCCACAGCATCTGGCCAAATCCGCCACGGCCCAGAATCCCGTCGGTGCTTCCCGGCCGTGGAGACCGACCAGACGTTACTTTTCTTTGATCCCTGCCGGAGATCACTTTCACCACGCTTCCCGGGGAATTGGTGCGGCTAGCCCGGGAAGTGTGGTTGAAACTGACCCCATGTGGGGATTGAGTGTGGCGAACATCTGACGGCCGCCAAACAGACGTGCGAGTCAGTGACCACAGGTGGGTATTCACCGTGATTCACTGTGATCTCATAACGTCTGAAAATACCCCATGTATCAGTTAGTGATAGCCATGACTTGGCACCTGTCCATTGTTGACTAGCTGTTGAAGCTCAAGTTAGGTGGCTTCAGCCACATCTTGGGAAGCAGGGGTTATTTGTACTAATTGTGATGGGTGTGGGGAGGAGCAAAGCCCATTTTGCTGTAATCAGAGTTGGTTCCACAGACCAGCTGGAGACCACTTACCATAGCCAACAGTCCACAGACCACAGCTGGAAACTACAAGGTATGTAGTATGTTTGGTAGGATATCTATCTAGTAATGATTGTGTTACGTGACGTGTGCTGCTTCTTCACGATTAGAACTAGTGATGGAGAACCTCAAAATCATCTAACAGTTTAGATGTCTCATCCCAATTATCTGAACATAAGAAGTGCCATTCTGGGTTAGAAAAATCGTCCCCTGAGCCCATCATCCTGTCTCTGACAGTAGACACTTTCAGTCACTTGAGAGAAGTACCCAACAGGTCATAATGGAGTGATCCATTCCCTGCTGTTCCGTCCCAGCTCCTGACAGTCAGAGGTGGCATCCCCTGACCTAGGGTGAAAACAGACATGACGCTAACCACCCTTTAACCACCCTTGGTGGTTATTTATGCATGTTGCAGGGCTGCATTGGTGCCCTATGCAGCCCTGAAACATGCATAAATGACCACCAAGGGTGGTTAGCGTCATGTCTGTTTTCACCCCTACTTGACTAATAGTTTTTTATGGACCTATCCTCCAAGAATTTATCCAATCCTTGTTTGAACTCAGCTAAGTTACTGGCCTTCACATCTACAAAACTGTGCTTGGAATTTCACAAGAAGATGCTGTCATGTGACATTTCTGCCACTTCTTGCTATTGTCAGAATCCAGAACAGAAAGAAATATACTACTCAACTAAATATGCCTGGACCTTAGGAAAGCTTCTTTTTGGCTTTGTTTTAAGGAAGAAGGTTTATTCAGGCTGGAGATAGAAAGTTCCTAATTTCTCTGAACTCATTCACCCACCCTTTGGCAAAGCAGCCTCTTCTAGTTACTTACTACTATGATTTAACTGGAATGTGAGATAAGATCAAAACACCCACAACCTGTTTCTGCTGTGGCAAGTCGGGAAACACTTCTTTCTTCAGTACTTCTAGTGACTCAGTACTTCACAAAAATTTTGTCTGGAAATATTTGCCCTACTGACTTTTTAAAAAAAGAGGATTTACAACTTTAATAAGCTCTTAAAAATGCAGCACTCTTAGTTTTAACTAATCTATCTGAAGTATTAAGTAATGCAATCTACCTGACGGGTTTTACATATAGCACATAGGCATGGACTATGCAATTCACATTTTTACTAACTCTGACACTCTCTTTTTACAAGCTGCCCTGTATCTAAGATTAGATGCTGATCTATAAAAGGGCCTGCCAAGAACTACAGAATCCTCACATAACTGGCACCATTCAGCTGCTACTGTTAGGGGAACATAAAAGTTTAAAATAGTTGGAGAGGGAGAAAGGATTCTCAGCCAGCATGGAAATACTTTAGCAGGATTCAGTCTGCACAGTATTCACACTGCAGGGGGAAAAGCTGATCACAATAGCAACTCATTTCCTGTCCTCCTCCTCTTCAGTCCTTTAATTTTATTTTCTATTTCCTTCCCCTGTTCTGTTTTAACTTCCATGCTTCCTTTCTCTATTAAGCCCTTGATTTCCCTTTTATACCAAATGTATTTCACATTCTCCCCTATTTCTACAATTTTTTTAAAAAAAATTCTTATTAGCATGGGTCAAAATAGAAATGTTATTCTCAGGTGATTAGATATTTACTGTTGACTCACTTTACGTCACTGGGTAAAACCCTTAGGGCAGAATTTTCAAAACAGTTTCAACCTAATATCTAGGGCACCTACTTTTGGATACACAGTGCTAGCTGCCTTGGGTCACTTTCTCACATTACACAGGAGAAACTTCCATGACAGGAATCGTGGCTGTATTCTCAAAGGAATGATCGCACATAGGAATGCGCTATTCTGCTTTTATGTTGCGAGAACACCCGTGATTGTAAAAGCTACATCAGGGAACTCGGTGTGAGTGTTCTCATGGCATAAAAGCGAAATCATGCATTCCTATGTGAACTAATTCCCGTGGCAATACAGCCGCGATTGCCCTCATGGAAGGTCCCCCCTCTCCCCCCGGTGTAACGTGAGAAAGTGGTCTTTGTTTAACTAAGTTGAAGATGCAAATAGCATCTGCATGTAGAATTGAAGCAGGGAGATTTCTACCTGATTTGTATGGAAAAATTACAATTATTTACACATGCAAAACAGTTTCTAGGACGTTTCAAGCTGGTATGTTTTTTAAAAAGTTAAGACATCCAAAATTAAAGCCCAGTTTTGAACATTTTCGCTCCAAACAATATGTGCTTCAACTTCCTAGTCTGTGAAGTTGGTAGAACAATACAGTGGAACAATCCCAATTCCTCAAAGTTGAATTAGCTATAACTTCTTACCAAAACTTCTGTAGTTATGCTGATACTGGAAACTGGGTTGGAGTTTCTAAACTCGGAGTGAGCTTAGTTTCAAATTTGAGGCCTGCAAATAAATAAAACTGTTCACGTGGTCAGATTATTCTGGGGTTTATGGAGGTAATTTCACACGTCCCCCACAAATTTTCTCCCCCCCCTGCAGTTTCAGGATCATGGAGGCAGGGATTATGTGGGTCAGTGGGATCCAGTATCCCCCACATATTTTAGCCCAAGGTTACACACTGGCAGGGTTGTTATTCTAGGGCAGTGGCAAATGTAATGGTTAACAAGATCAGCAAATGCTGACCAGGCCCCAAGTGATCCAGACTCCTGCCTCATCTGCCAGTGTGCTCTACCCTTATATAGAACTGTCAAAAGTAACTTGATTTGGGGGCCCCTCCCTATCCCATGCTACAGGATTAATGATCATTAGAACGTAAGTAGTGCCGTACTGGGTCAGACCAATGGTCCAGAAAACCCAGCATCCTGTATCCAACAGTGGCCAATATCTGTCTCTCGGGAGAAGTACCCAGCAAGTCACAACGGACAATCCACTCCCTGTTGTTCCAGCCCTCAACAGTAAGAGGTTATGTCCCCCAAACCTACTTGGCTAATAGCCATTAATGGACCTATCCTCCAAGAACTTATCCAATCCTTTTTAAAAACTAGCTACACTACCTGCCTTGACCACTTCCTCTGGCAGCAAATTCCATGAGTTAATTGTGTGCTGAGTGAAAAAATACTTTCTCTTATTTGTTTTAAATCTGCTACCAGCTAATTTCATGGAGTGTCCCCTTGTTCTAGTATGGTTAGAGAGGGTAAATAACCGCTCCCTATTCACCTGTTCTACACCACTCACGATTTTATAAACTTCTATCATATCCCCTCAGTCGTCTTTTCTCCAAGCTGAAGAGGCCCAATCTATTAAAGCCTCTCTTCATATGGAAATTGTTCCATACCCTTGATCATTTTTTGTTGCCCTTCTCTGTACCTCTTCTAGTTCTAACCTGTCCTTTTTGAGATGGGGCAACCAGAACTGCATGCAATACTTCCCATGCGTGGTCATACCATAGATTTGTAAAGAAGCATTATGATATTTTCAGTTTTATTCTCCATCCTAACATTCAGTCTGCCTTTTTGACTACCACCGCACACTGAGCTGAGGATTTCAATATATTGTCCACAGTGACTCCAAGATCCCTTTCCTGAATGGTAACTAACTCCTAATGTAGAACCCAGCAATGTATACATATAATTTGGGTTATTTTTCCCTATCTGTAACACTTAACACTTGTCCGCATTAAATTTCATCTGCCATTTAGATGCCCAGTCACTCAGTCTCGCAAGATCCTCCTGCAAATCTTCACAGTCTGCTCAGGTTTTAACTACCTTGAATAAATTTGGCTGTTTTTTCCATGTACGCCCCCTTTCCGCCTGACTGGATGTGAGGGAGGGTGTGTGACGGTGGTGGGGCATCCATGCAAATGCCGCAGTGGTGGGTGGGTGATGGGTGTGCATCCATGCAAACAGCATGGGTGGTGGTTCATGTGTACTCCTGCGTAACACCCACCTCCACCCATCACCCACCCATGGAACCATCCGGCACACCGGAGGAGGCTCCATGGGTCGAGATGGGTGGAGGTGGATGCGCGCCTGTGGAAAAGGCTGCACATCCAACCTCCTCCCACCACTCATGAACACCCATCCCCCCACCCACGGTGTCTGTGCAAACATGCCCTGTGTGTCATCAGTTCTGATCACCTCACTCTGTACTCTCTTCTCTAGATCATTAATGAATATATTAAACACTACTGGTCCCAGTACAGATCCCTGGGGCACTCCACTAGTTACTTCTCTCCACTCTGGGTGTTTTCAGACATGACGCTAACCCCAGTTTAACCACACTTGAACTTATCTTATACATGTTGCAGGACTGTATTGGTGTCCTATGCAGTCCTGCAACATGCATAAAAAATGTTTAAGTGTGGTTAAACTGGGGTTAGCATCATGTCTGAAAACACCCAGTGAAAACTGACCATTTAGTCCTACTCTTTGCTTCCTATCTTTTAACCAGTTACTGATCCACAATAGGACACTGCCTCTTATTCCATAACTCTTTAATTTCCTCACGTCTCTCTCATGAGGAACCTTATTAAACAGCTTCTGAAAGTCCAGATACACTGTATCGACCAGCTCACCCTTATCCACAAGCTTATTTACACTCTCAAATAATTCCAGTAGATTAGTGAGGCATGACTTTCCTTTCCTAAATCCATGTTGACTCTTCCCCATTAAGCTAAGTTAATCAAAATGCTCAGTAATCCTGTTCTTAACAACAATTTCCACCAGTTTTCCCAGCACCGTTTTCAGGCTCACTGGACTGTAGTTTCCAGGATCACTTCTGGAGCCCTTTTTAAATATTGGTGTTGCATTTTCTACCCGCCAATCCTCTGGTACTGTGGCAGATTTTAGCAATAGGTTACAAATTACCAATACTAGGTCTGCCAGTTCATATTTGAGTTCCTTCAGAACTCTGGGATGAATACCATGTGATCCTGGTGATATGTTACTATTTAGTTTGTAAATTTGCTCTAGAACCTCATCCAGAGTCACACTTATTTATGACAGTATTTCCGATTCTTCAATTACCAAAGAATCTGTATGGAATGGGTATACCCCAATATAGTGAGTGGTGAAGGCCAAAGCAAGGAATTCATTCAACTTCTCTGCATTGTCCTATCCTCCCTGAGTGTCCCTTTCAGCCCCTGATCATCTAATGGCCCAACTGACTCTCTAGCAGTCTTCCTGCTTCTGAAGTACTTGAAAAAGTTTTTATTTTTATTTTTAGCATCTTTAGCAAGTTGCTCCTCAAATTCCTTTTTGGCCTGCCTTATTAACTTTTTACATCTACTTTGGCAACGCTTATGCTCTTCCCTAGTTACCTCATTTGGACTCTCTTTCCATTTTTTAAAGGATGCCCTTTTGGTTCCAATAGCCTCCTTCACCTCACCATTTAGCCACACAGGCAGATGTTTGGTCCTCTTCCTACCTTTTTTAATTTGTGGAATACATTTAATGTAAGTTGCCCCGAGCTGCTCTGTGAGCGGGAGGGTGCGGGGTAAAAGAATAGTGAAATAAATAATAAAATTATCCTCCCTGAGCGTCCCTTTCACCTCCTGATCCTCTAATGGCCCAACTGAGTCTCTAGTAGGCATCTTGCTTCTGATGTACTTGAAAAAGGTTTTATTCTTATTTTTTTTGCATCTTTAGCGAGTTGCTCCTCAAATTCCCTCTTGGCTTGTCATATTAATATTTTACATCTAATTTGGGAAAGCTTATGCCCTTTCCTATTTTCTTCATTAGGACTAGTTTTCCATTTTTTAAAGGATGCCTTTTTGGCTTTAATTACCTCCTCCACCTCCCCATCTATCTACACTGACGTTTGGTCCTCTTGCTGCCTTTTTTTAATTTGTGGAGTACATTTAATCTGTGCTTCCAAGAAGATGTTTTAAAATAATCTCCATGCCTCTTGCATGCTCTTAACCCTCACAGCTGCTCATTTTAGTTTCCCTCCAACTAGTTTCCTCATTTTTGCATATTTCGCCTTTTTAAAGTTAAATGGTGTGGGATTTTTTTTTGTCAATGTCCCTCCTATAGCTATGTCAGATATGATTATATTATGATCACTATTGCCACATGGCTCTACCACAATTACCTCTTGCACCAAGTCCTGCATTTCACTTAAGACTAGATCCAAAGTAGCTCCTCCTCTTATTAGGTTCCAGGACCAGCTGCTCCAAGAAGTAGTCCTTTATGGCATCTAGAAATTTTACCTCCACATTACACCTTAAATCTGCCTCTAGCCCAGGGTAATCTTCAGAGTAACTACCTCACTGCAAGGGTTCACACAAACATGGAGTGAGGAGGCTACCCTAGGAGTAAACAATTGAGCATTCTGGGAAATGGATCTGTGTCAAACTTACTATGCAGGTCAAAACTAAATTTGATTTTGTTTGCACAGACAGTAACCCTGGAGTAAAAAAACAAACAAAATTTCCTCACATTTTTTTTAAATTCCCCCCCACCCCCCGATTTATACACAGGTCTCCCCACAATGACTCAGAGCATCTTACAATAATAAAACAATCATAAAATAAAACACTCACACTCATCACTCAAAAGTCTCACCCTCCAACATTCCTGTTTCTTCAGGGATTGTAACCTCACCTTTTACCTCACTTATTGCACACACAAAATCAGGATTGAATTGAGTTCAGGAGTTATTTAATACAGAGTGATTGTGTGAACAAGCCCTATGAATCCTGATTTAGAGAAATGACTGTTATCCAAACCTAATGAGTTGGTGAAGAAATTTGCCTGGCCCACATACCTGCCCCAAGGAATTGAATATTAAGTGCTGTATCAAAAGATAAAAATGGATGAGATTTTTGTGGTCTGAGGTTCAAAGGTTCAACTACTTTAAAGTTTGTCAAGCTTTTCTCCATGTAATATATAGTTAGTTACTTTTTATAAAAGATGAACAGAACTACTGACAGCACAAGTGATTTTCTAGCATAGCTTTTAAATTTATTTTTAAAAAGAGATTCAGGGTGTTTTCAGACAAACTAATTCTTAATATAATCTAAGTTTATTATCTAGTGTTTACAAACTCCCGTCTGCTTAGATGAACATACTATTACTAGATAAATCTAATCCTAGTCGTCCATCTGAACATAACCTTGCTGTTAATCAGAATTAGAGTCTTTGGAATGAATTTCAATCCCACGGTGCTTTTCATCCGTGCTCAGTGCATTGATTTCTGGGACTGAAGAAAATCTGATTTTCTTCATTTTTCTGGTTTCTGAATTGAAGAAAATGGAAACTCATTCCTTTGTTCTGCGGGTATTTAAACTTGGCGCTCCGCAATGCATTGCAGAATGATGATGGAAGTAATACGATCTCCCCACAGTCATGTGCCCCTAGATACCATAGGGTGATTTCAGACGTGACGGGGCACCTATTGGCCCCCTCACGGAATCACCTTTTGATTCCCCACCGGAATCAAAACATCACGTCCAACATACGTGCCGGCTGATTCCGTCAGGTAATCTGGGGAGGGGGCGGGGCTGCATGGCGCAAAGTACGGCCGCACAGTCCTGCCCCCACACGCTCCCTCAGCTGCCCTTCTGGAGACGGTTCCAACCTGGGGTCTGGGCCACGGCCCAGAATCAGCGGCAGTAATAGACGTTACCATCCGCCGATTCCAGGCCATGGTTCAATTAACCATGCTTTCGGGGATGGTGCCTGGACCATCCTCGAAAGCATGGTTATTTTACTCACTGCCGGTGGTTCACCATGGTGGACATCTGGCAGCGAGCAACCAGACATTATGGGACCATCCACCACCACGGGGGATTCACCGTGGTTGAGTGTGGTAATGTAACACTGAAAATACCCATAGAGGCAGAAATGCCTAGAGAGGAGGTCAGGTCTTTACGTATGACTCTGTCTCTCTAATCTAGTATTAGTTAACTAATCCTAGATAGTCGGTCAGACGGACATTATCTAGGATTAATTTAACATCCACATATCATAAACCCTAGCAAACTAGTGTTTATAACATCGGATGTTTTTCCTAACCCTAGATAATAATCTCTGATTTGCAGCATTCAGACACATAAGAATTAAGGCCTTAATTCATAATTAAATGTCCATCTGAAAAATCCCTCAAGATAAGGAAACACAGCAAAGTTGAGGCAGCAATGGGTATGAGTTGCACTGAAAGTCGTCTGTTTTTCAGCAAGAGGTTCTCGTAAATCTAACACAAGCAGACATTTATTTTATATATAAATAATATATATAATTTATATTGTATATATTAGGAATAATACTATTTGTAAATACAAGACACTGCCATTGGAACACGTATGGCACCTTCGTATGCCAATTTATTCATGGGGAAACTGGAAGAAACTATCCTCAAGAACACTAAACACAGACCCCTAGTTTGGTGGCAATTTATTGATGGTATTTTTGTTATCTGGACCAGAGGCAAAGATAACTTAGACCGTTTCAAAGATGAGATCAACTCTGCTCATCCTAATATTAAATTCACATTCAATAGCACAATAGAAAACTCTCATTCCATTTTGGATGTTTTGCTGACTATTTACCAACACAGTAAACAAACAAATGCCCATGTATATTTATAGATTGGAATTCATGCCATCCCAAACATGTAAAGAAGATCATCATCTATAGCTTGTCCCTGAGAATTAAAATGTATTTGTAATAATAACACCAATTACTTCAAAAGAACTAATGAGCTCAAAGAACAACTCCTTTGTAGGAAATATCCTCCACATGTTATTGACCACAATATCTGCCGAGCATCCATTCTCACAACAGACTCGCTCCTCCAGATATATGTGAAAAAATATATTAAACAACAACGCATCCCTTTTGTGGTCGACTTCCACCCGGCATCCCCTAATTTTCATCTGGCTATTAAAGAAAGCTATCCCTTGGTTGCAAACTCACCACATCTTGCTAAATCTATCAAGAAACCCCCTCTCATCGCCTTCCGTCAACCTCCTAATCTGCGCAAATTACTAGTAAGAGCCCAGATTAAGCCACCTGTCCACAATCCAGGATCTCACCATTCTAATTCCAGCTGGTACAGACTGCCACCTTTAAAAGCAGTGTAACTGGCAAGAATTACTTAATTAAACAGAGCATCACCTGTAAGTCCACCTATCTCATATACGTTATTAAATGCAAATGTCCTGGATGCCACATTCAATATGTTGGAAAGACAAGTACTGATCTTTGCACACATTTTAGAAACCACAAATCGGCTATCATCATGAAGAAGCTAGAACAACCTGTTTCTAAACATTTTAACTCCCGATAGTCATAGTCTTTCAGACTTGGAAATATATTCCCCATAGAGAATCCACCACTAGAATGGTCAGTAGAAGAAAGGGAGAACTTTTGGATATACAGACTTTGTACCCTTGCACCCCAAGGCCTCAGCCTAGAAGTTAACACCGAAGATCTTCCTCATGTTGGTTATTTATCCCCTCCCTTTCAGCATTACCTTTCTTGGAATCCTTCTTCCCTCAACCTTCTACACTCTTACCTTGACTCCCACCAGCATGATTAAAGCATGGGAGTGCTCTAATAGTTAAGGTGTGTTACATCTCCATTATAAAGCCCAAACATTCTATTTGCTATAAAATTGGCATGATTAAACTTAGGATTGCTGAATTTGTAATGAAGGATCACTGGAGTACGTGATTCATGCTGTCCAAACCTCAGCCAAATCGGTTGGATAACAGCCATGATATCACAGTTTGAAAACTGCACTTTGAAAGCCTGTTTTTTCAAAAGTTAGACCGTCTCAATCTCATCAGGGTAAAGGGGTTTTGTGCTGGTTGGGTGGAATATACTGGTTTCAGAGCCTACCCTTGGGTAAATTATTTGGCATACCTCCTGAGAGTATCAGGGTTTTCTTTCTCGTTCTTTCTGGGGAAAACTACTTTGGCCATTAAGAACGAAATATGTGGTAGGCTAAAAGACATTGCTATGCAGGAAGATCAGTGGAAAGTAGCTCCATGCTTGGGCTCAATAAAGAAAAGTGTTTCCTTTGAGCCCTATTTGGGCTTGCTATCAAACAGAGTCTTTCATAGAACCTACACCCTTTTCAGACTACAACGTATTCAAACAGCAGTGACAGAAGAAAGATATGCACACATTGCTTACAAATTGCGCTACTGCACATGTAGTCTGAATGAGGTAGAATCTTTGGAACAGATCTGGTTTTTAGATGTCTTTATTATCAAAATCTTAGATCTGTTTGGCTTGATCCACTCATAGGGGTAAAGGCTAAAATAGATGTGGAGAATGCACATAATAAATTACTTCTTAATTTGTCATTTAGGGAAGATATCTCTGCGATAGCGTTATTTTGTTGGCTGGCAACTAAAAAGAGGTCACAAGTGAGAGCAAAAGTACTGAGTCCACCTTCTCCTGCTGGATTATAATTGGGAAAAGTCTATATTTAACTATCCTTATCTGACTGCATTATTGTTCTTTATGATTTTATTTATTTATTCAAGATTGTTTTATGATTTATTAAGGTAACTCTTAACTGTTATGGGTCTCTTTAAGGTGGAATGCTATGTATTGGAAGTGCTTTAGTTTATTTATATAAAGTACCTACAGTTATACATGCACTACTGTACCATTGTACTAATGTTTTCAGGATTTTATCTATCCACTTATAATATACCATTTATATTAAGGTACCCATTCTTTGTTATGGGCTTTATGATGGAAGGATATGTATGTATTTGACAGTGTTGTATGTCTATGTATGTAAAGTGGTTGGAGTTTGCTGTATTTGTTACATATGTTTTTGGCCATGGCAAAAGCCTTTGCCATAAATAAATATTTGGATTTGGTTGGGCGGAGGTATAAACCTTTTAGAAAATTTAAGGAGGCTGCCAGGGGGTACCTTCTGGTTTACTTTTTGTAAATCCCGTAGTAGTTTTTAAGTTATGACATCTAGAAAATTCAATGTTAGCCTATAGAGACCATCCTGAGCGTGGAGTGCTTACAAACAATTTTCAGGCAGCAGTAGCTGCCTGAATCTTAAACGTACAACCACTCTCCATTATAAACAGGGGACTGCTAAAGCCCTGATTTTGGGGAAACCACTTGTGCTACATTGCTGAAAATGTATCCATGGCTATAGTTGTGAGGATCATCATATGCACAAAGCTCGAACAAGAGCCATTGGGAAAATAAAATGTTATCACTGTTTAAACATTAATTGTTTGTGGTCAAAATGCACAGCATCCTCATGATTCTGAATCATCAATATCTCCTCCCCCTGGATGAGCTGAGCCCCCCAAACTTCACAGGATTGCAGCATGAGATCAACAACAACCACTTCTGTAATATAATAGTAATTGGTGAGTCAAAACCAAGTTATTATTGAATAATAAATTGGTTCTGCAGGCTCACACATGAGCAGATGAGCTCCTCTCTCCTGTCGGAGAGCCGGGGAAGCAGCTGCATCAGCGTCCCCCTGCGAGCTCTGTTGGCTGTGGCTGCTGCTGTTGCTGGGCCCCCTGGCAGCGGTGCGGCCACCACAACCGTCTTGCCTCACGGTGTGTGAGCCAGCTCGCCACCCCCCCAGTCTCCCTGACCTGCCCTCCCAACCCCGACCTCACCCCCCNATGCAATATATGTACTTAATTCCGTACCATGCATACTTTAATTCATTTTTATCAATAACTAAACTTTCACATTTTTCCATTATTAAACTTTAATTTATTATCATAATTCAATAAGGAACCATTTTTTCAGAGTGCATTAAGTCTGTTATTTAAATGTATACAAATTGTATACAGCTCATACAAGAAACTTAAGAATGTGAGTGTAGACAACATTATACAATTTGTTGTACAGAATGAAGTTCTGTAGAAACAGACTTGATGCACTCTGAAAAAATGGTTCCTTGTCGAATTATGATAATAAATTAAAGTTTAATAATGGAAAAATGTGAAAGTTTAGTTATTCATAAAAATGAATTAAAGTATATATGGTAAGGAATTGAGTACATATATTACATGTACTTAAGGAGGAGGATAAAATATTAAATATTGCTCAAATTCTGAAATAATTTCTACGTTTTTTGGCGTTTATGTTTTGTTGCAATGTATGGAGTGGAAGGTTTTTTGAATTGTAATTGTACTGAATTTGGTGTTTTTGTGTGTGTGTCTTTTAAGAAAACTCTTGTGCATTTAAGATTTTTTTAAAATTGTTAAGTTTTTTGTTTTGGTTAATCTATGTGTAATGCAGAGACTGTTTAAAAGCAAACAGTCTTGAATACTGGAGACTAAAACTCACAGCAGGCACTGCTTGCTACAGCCTATCAGTGCAGGAGAAAGAGAGGGAACTGCACCTCCCAAGGGGCAGTGTGAGTGACTGGTTAGCCATGTTTACAGCTGATTTGGTGGGGAAAAGAGGAGAGCAAGGCCTGTAGAAGGAAGAGAGCTGAAGGTCATTCTGATCTGATCTCGCACAGCAGGCGCCTCAGCTTGGGGACCAGGGATGCTGAGATGGCTAAACAACAGAGCTAGCAAATCCTGCAGTGATGTTTGGGGTGGCTGATTTTGACGCCTAAACCTTCCCAGAACCACAGAGTGCATGGATTTCAGTGACAGCTCTTCTCCCTTCAAAACGTGGAGTGTCTGGGCTGTGGCTCCAATAGAGTGCCCCATTGTAGGGGCATGGCTGAGGCCGGAGCACTGAAGTTTGCCTGTGCAGGACGAGGGTAGAGGTTTATCCCGGAGACAGGGACAGAATGATAGAGGCAGTATGGAATCTTCTTTCAATGCTTCTCCCTCCAACTTTCCCAACCCCACTAAGGAATGAGGGTAAGCAGGTGCTCTGGGCTGATACAATGGGTGTTCTTCAGGAGGGGGGCAGGGAGATGGTGGGGTCCTGTGCAGAACAGCCCTGTGGGGCAGAGTGGCAAGTGTAGTCCTCTTGGGAGGACTCTAAGAGTGAGCCTCAGCCCACACATAGAAATCCTATGGGGGAACAAGGAGAGGGGAGCATACACAAAAGGGGGGGACACTAAGGGGAGAGAGTAGGGACAGAGCTTCTGTAAATAGCTTCCACAGTGGAAGCTATGCACAGGGGGAGCACTTTACAGGGAGCAGCTTTATTGGGGATACAGAATATGGAAACCAGTACAAGGGGAGGACTGCAGAGTGGGTAGCGTTGTGCAAGAAAGGGAGCCCAGTCCAAGGAGGAGTCTTCTAGAGACACAGAGCTGCATAATAATGGCCATAATTTAATTGTGCTGGGCGAGAGCCCTGGACAGAGGAGAAATGAGTGAAGGAGCTTCGTACAGGGGGAGAGTTTCAGGATGGGCAGCATTATGTCAGGTGGAGAGTCCTGTACATGGGCACAGCAGAGTCAGGGATACCTGTACAAGGAGTGAACTAGCCAGGGGGTCCTGTACGGGGGGGCGGGGTGTGTCCTAGAAAGCAAAATGGCTACAGTTGCACAAGGAAAAGAGCTCTGATATTGGGGAGTAGAGTGGAAGACTCCTGTACAAGCCATGAGTTAGAGAGATCATAGAGAGCAGTTTTGGAAAGTTTGCAGTGATTAAACTGAAATAAAGTTGTTGTATTCTTAGCAAAACAGGGAGCTACCAGTAAAAATCCAGCTTCACCTCGTTTGCTATTTGAAGGAGTAACAACCTTCTAAACTCAAAGGAGCCGCTCTTCCATCTTTGCCTCCCCTAAGCCCTGCTTCCATAGTGGTTATGCTGCTCAGCATTCTAGTTCTAGTTCATACATAACTGAACTAGAAAAGGTACAGAAAAGGGCAACAAAAATGATCAAGGACATGGAAGGGCTCCCGTATGAGGAGAGGCTTGGTAGGTTGGGCCTCTTCAGTTTGGAGAAGAGACGACTAAGAGGAGATATAATAGAGGTCTATAAAATCATGAGTAGTGTGGAACTAATAAACAAGGAGCAGTTATTTACCCTCTCAGCTAGTACTAGAACTAAGGGACACTCCATGAAACTCATGGGTGGCAAGTTTAAAACAAATAAAAGAAAATATTTCTTCATTCTGCGTATAATTGGATTATGGATTCTACTGCCAGAGGCTGTGGTAAGGGCCAGTACTATAGCTGAGTTTAAAAGAGGTTTGGACAAGTTTCTGGAAGATAGGTCCATTAGCAAGATGGGTCCATGGCTGCTCCATGATGCGTCCTCGGAAAAATTCCATATGGGCTAAAGCTGCCTGGGGCAGGGCAACTTGTGTGGTTGTGCCCCTTCTGCCCACTGCACTGGCACCCATTGCACATGGCTGGTGGACTTTAGGTCTGGCCGGGGGAGGGAGACGGGCAGGGCTCGGTGTGTGCTCATACAACTAGAGCTGTGGCCCTCCCCAGCTGTGGCGGCAACTCCAAGAGGGGCTGGCTAACCCAACTTCCCCACAACCATCTGCCCAGCTCCCCATGCTTGCCCCACTGTGTGACAGCAGTGATTGCCTGCCATGCAGGGATCTGGCCACTCGTGTGGTCTCGCCCTATGCGTGCACCTAGTGCAACGAGCTCTGGGTTCTCAGAGAAAGACTACAATATGTGGATGCTAGAGTGGCTGAGCTGGAGGAGTTAAAGGCAGAGATGTGCATAGAGGAGACTTTCAGAGACGTAGCAGAGCAGTTCCACCTCTACTCTGGCAGCCCCAGTGCTGTATTGGACAATGAAGGTAGAGCACTAGGAAGGGGAGCATTAAGCTGAAGCAGTGGGAAATGATCCCATAGTTGGGAACTGCCTTCTACATGATGTACCAACAATACTTCTCCAAGTGAGGGGACCACAACTGATAGGAGTAGGATGGCAAATAGTGGGTGATTTGATTATCCGAAATCTGGACATTTGGTTTTGTGACACCTGTAAGGACTGCATGGTAAATTGCCTACCAATGCTAGGGTAGCAGATCTCACCTGTCATCTAGATAGGGTTTTAGACAGTGGCCATTTTAAAATGGATCGTGAACGTGGTGGGTGGGGGAGTGGATGTATGGCCACGGTGTGTGGAGGTGGGTGTGTGCCCATGGGAACGGGCGCACACCCACCTCCACCCACGGAGCATCGGGTATTGGAGTCCATTGCTCCGTGCGTGGGTGATAGGTGTAGATGACTGGAGGTGGGTGTAGCGAGGGAGCGCACACGCACCCCCATGGCTTTCACACTGGCGCCCCCACACATCTCCATGCAGCAAAACTGCGTGGAGATGGGTGGGGGCATCTTGTGTGAAAAGGGCCAGTGTTGTTGACCAATGACATAGGAAGATGCAGGAGGGAGACTCTGGAGGCCAAATTAAAATCACCAGATAGGAAACTGAAGTCCAGAAACTCCAACAGACCATTCTTTGAAACGCCTTCAGTTTCACGTGTAGGGCAACTGAGACAGGCATAGCTTCAGAGTCTCAATGCACAGATGAAATGATGGTGTAGGGAGGAAGGCTTTAGGTTTATTAGGAACTGGGGAACTTCTGGGTAAAGGAGAAACCTAGGAACTGGCTCCACCTTAACCAAAATAGAACCAGATGGCTGGCACTAAAAATGTAAAAGTTTGTAGAGGAGTTTTTAAACTAGTGGGAAAAACCTGACAGGTGCCGGAGAGCAAGTGGATTTTACTGAGGAATCCCTTAGGGGTGATGTCATTAAAAGGGATATTGTGTATCCTGGTAAAGAACATAAGAAAGAAACAGAGCGCTCAGGTGGGAAACAGTGCAGAATGGACAAATTCAAACAATTCAAAATGATCTGAAACATGCAACCAGAAACAACAGAATAATAAAAATGTTTTGTGTCTAATGTCTATACACAAATGCTAGAAGTTAAGATGGTAAAATTGGAGTGTTTGGCATTAAATGAGGATATCAACATAAGAGGCATCTTGGAAACCTGGTGGAATAAAGATATTCAATGGGACACTAATACTGGGATACAAAATATACTGAAATGACAGAGATGGTCAAGGTGGGGGCAGAGTGGGACTATCTGTAAAATACAGCTTTCAGTCAAGCATGATTAAAGTTGCTAAGGAAACAAACTGCATTGGAATCTCTATGGATAGAAATTCCATGCTTAAAAGGGAAATGTATAGTGTTGGGGCTATACTATTGATTGCCTGACCAGGATGATGAGAATGACTAAGATTATGAAATGCTAAGGAAGGTTAGACAGCCTACTGAAATTGGAAACATAATATTGGGTGTCTTTAATTAATTACCCATATATTGACTGGGTGAATGCCACCTCAGGATGTGATGCAAAAGTGATATTTCTAGCCACCATGAACAACTGCTTCTTGGAATAGCTAGTCCTGCAACCCACTAGAGAAGATTTAACTCTGGATCTAGGGGTATTGGGGTGGGGCTTGGTGGGTGGTTTTGAGGTACGGATGCGAAAGGGGGTTGGGTGGGTGAAGAAGTGGTACTGGTTGGTTTTTGTAGGCATGGGTTTTGCAGGGTTTTTAAGTTTTAAAAAAAATATGTTTTTATGGATTGTAAAACCACCCTGAGCCTCAGGGAAGGGTGGCATATAAATTCAACCAACCAACCAAATAGTTCTAAGTGAAACACAGGAACTGCTGAAAGGGGGAATTGTGCTGGAGCTGCTTGGCAATAGTGGACACAATTCAGTTATTATTATTATTATTATTAACAAACATTTATATAGCGCCAGCAGTGTACCTGGCACTTTACAAAGTAATAAAATAGACACGGTCCCT
>QEPC01003635.1:3361018-3389222 GCA_003113815.1 Sphenodon punctatus | reverse complement strand
AAATAAATAAATTTCAGGTCTACCTACCTGAAAGCGAGGGGGCGTGTGAGTGCCCGGGGACTCAGGGGAACACTGGACTGAGATCTTTCCCCTCCCCCCTCTGCTCACACCCTGAACCCGCTGGAAGGCACTTAACAAAGCTACCTGCGGGGTTTCCTGTGCGCAATTCACCATCTGCTGCCACCGCTGCTGGAGCTTTTGCTGGGGAGCTCCTTGCTCTTGCTGCTGCTGCCTCCTGGGGACTCCCCTGCTGTCTACCTACCTGAAAGCGAGGGGGCATGTGAGTGCTCGGGGACTATGGGGAACACTGGACTGAGATCTTTCCCCTCCCCCTTCCCCTCACACCCTGAACCCACCGGAAGGCACTTAACAAAGCCACCTGCGGCTGTGTCGCAGGCCATGAGCCGGCATCCGCGAGCCAAAGGGCCGCGGCCAAAGGGTGCAGCCCTTTGGGGCCCTTCGGGGTCAGCTGGGGTTTTTAGAGGTCGTTATCTTTTCAGAATGGGAGGATGTTATTTGGGGCAAGTGGTGTGTTGATGATGGGAGAATATCGGGGGGTTGTTTGGCTGTGTATTAGTGCCTCTATTGTTAGGTTGAGTACGTGCTACCCTATATAGTAGCGGTGTGGGAGAAGGGTTAGGTAGCTTTGAGTATGGTTAAGCATAAGAGGAAGCAAGGGATGGAGACTAGGGCCCGTTCAAGAGCTAAGCAGTCCAAATTGGATCATTTTTTGGAAGTCCATCAATGGGCCTAGAGGGGTCCTTACCAGCATAATCTCCAGGTGCATATAGGATACAGGGAGAGTTGCCCCTTACCATCAGGCCCCCTGTGGATGAGCTGGTGGAAGAAGAAGCTCCACCCCAAGCATTGCCCCAATCCCTGCAGTCCCTGCAGGAGGATTTTGCTAGCTGGGCAACTGACCCGATGGCCCCTAATATCTTGAGCTCCCAATATTTTTTGGTTGGAGAGCTCATTGCTAAGCTTCTTGTTCGGATGGATGAACTTGCAAGTAATTTGAATTTTCAGACCTCTAAAGTAGAGGCAACATTGACTATGGTCCAGGCTTTAAAACTTCAGTTGGAGCAGAAGGGGTTGAATGGCTCCTCTTCAGTCTCAGTAGTAGCATCGCAGACTGAAGTTTTTACGGAGCAGGAGGGACAGGGTTTCACTCTTAATGCTTTGGGGGTGACTAATGAAGCTATAGCATCAGAAGGCTCGTGTGCCCTGGTAAAGGATGCAATTGGCTTTAATATTATTCCCCTCCCCAATGGGTATTTCCCCTTGTGGAATTCTAAGAGCAGAATCGGGCTTTATTTGTCACAGATATTGGGTCTCCGGGTGTCTGCTGAAAGATATTTGTTCCTATTCCCTACTTCCAATGGTTAACAATACTCATCGCTTGGTGGTCTACTTCCAGACCCTGCAATTGGTGGATAATTTGTTTCTTCACGCAGATCTCTTAAAATCATGGGGGGTTCATTGAAGTAGAGTGTTTAAAACAATAGATCCCTTATTAATCAAAGGGGACAAAGTTTCTGCCCCTGAGTCTGGGGGTACAGCTGAAGTACAAGTGGCCCGGGAGGGGAAGACTAGCTTGCGTGCTCTGGTAAGTGACCATCTACCCTGATGTCCTTAGGACTCACTAAAATCTGGCCCTCTGGAAAAAAAGGGAAACCTATTATTCCCTTTTTTCCATTAGTCAATCCTAATAAAAACCCCTTAGTTAAGAGGTCTTTTGTACCCCAGACTGTAATGCCAGCCAGGGATAGATTGTTGAGTTTGGGACATCAGGGATCGGGTAGTTCCCCCCCTAAAATATGCCCAGCTGCAGGAGGGTGCTCGAGTCAGGAATCTAGCCAGCTACTCTCTATTAGTGATACTCCTGTGGGAGTGGTTCATTTGGAATCTGGAGAGGCACCTTTTTGTTTGCCTTTGGGGCAGTTGGTGGAGCAGCACAAGAGTCCCAGATTATCTTCTAATTTAGCGGTGGTAGGCTGCCAGTTAGAATAGTTCAGCTCTGGTGGGGATCCTAGCCCTGATGATGTCTTATGACTACAAAATTTAACCCCTCCCAACGCAGTACGTGTTTGCTCGTGGAATATAGCTGGGTGGGAACGCCATAGGNAACCTGGCTGTTTGCCCAGGCCTTTGGGGAAGGGTGGGGGGGGGGGGGGTAGGGTGAGGGGGTTTTAGCTCCCCCACCTGATTTGTTATTTATTATATAGTATGATTTTTAGCCCTGTTTTAATATTTTAATATTATTATGGAATGTTTTAAATTGCTTTTATTGTGTTTTAATTGTTGGAAGCCACCCCGGGCTGCTTTCCAGGAGGGGCGGGGTATAAATTTAGTAAATAAAATAAATAAATTTCAGGTCTACCTACCTGAAAGCGAGGGGGCGTGTGAGTGCCCGGGGACTCAGGGGAACACTGGACTGAGATCTTTCCCCTCCCCCCTCTGCTCACACCCTGAACCCGCTGGAAGGCACTTAACGAAGCTACCTGCGGGGTTTCCTGTGCGCAATTCACCATCTGCTGCCACCGCTGCTGGAGCCTTTGCTGGGGAGCTCCTTGCTGCTGCTGCCTCCTGGGGACTCCCCTGCTGTCTACCTACCTGAAAGCGAGGGGGCATGTGAGTGCTCGGGGACTATGGGGAACACTGGACTGAGATCTTTCCCCTCCCCCTTCCCCTCACACCCTGAACCCACCGGAAGGCACTTAACAAAGCCACCTGCGGCTGTGTCGCAGGCCATGAGCCGGCATCCGCGAGCCAAAGGGCCGCGGCCAAAGGGTGCAGCCCTTTGGGGCCCTTCGGGGTCAGCTGGGGTTTTTAGAGGTCGTTATCTTTTCAGAATGGGAGGATGTTATTTGGGGCAAGTGGTGTGTTGATGATGGGAGAATATCGGGGGGTTGTTTGGCTGTGTATTAGTGCCTCTATTGTTAGGTTGAGTACGTGCTACCCTATATATAGTAGCGGTGTGGGAGAAGGGTTAGGTAGCTTTGAGTATGGTTAAGCATAAGAGGAAGCAAGGGATGGAGACTAGGGCCCGTTCAAGAGCTAAGCAGTCCAAATTGGATCATTTTTTGGAAGTCCATCAATGGGCCTAGAGGGGTCCTTACCAGCATCATCTCCAGGTGCATATAGGATACAGGGAGAGTTGCCCCTTACCATCGGGCCCCCTGTGGATGAGCTGGTGGAAGAAGAAGCTCCACCCCAAGCATTGCCCCAATCCCTGCAGTCCCTGCAGGAGGATTTTGCTAGCTGGGCAACTGACCCGATGGCCCCTAATATCTTGAGCTCCCAATATTTTTTGGTTGGAGAGCTCATTGCTAAGCTTCTTGTTCGGATGGATGAACTTGCAAGTAATTTGAATTTTCAGACCTCTAAAGTAGAGGCAACATTGACTATGGTCCAGGCTTTAAAACTTCAGTTGGAGCAGAAGGGGTTGAATGGCTCCTCTTCAGTCTCAGTAGTAGCATCGCAGACTGAAGTTTTTACGGAGCAGGAGGGACAGGGTTTCACTCTTAATGCTTTGGGGGTGACTAATGAAGCTATAGCATCAGAAGGCTCGTGTGCCCTGGTAAAGGATGCAATTGGCTTTAATATTATTCCCCTCCCCAATGGGTATTCCCCTTGTGGAATTCTAAGAGCAGAATCGGGCTTTATTTGTCACAGATATTGGGTCTCCGGGTGTCTGCTGAAAGATATTTGTTCCTATTCCCTACTTCCAATGGTTAACAATACTCATCGCTTGGTGGTCTACTTCCAGACCCTGCAATTGGTGGATAATTTGTTTCTTCACGCAGATCTCTTAAAATCATGGGGGGTTCATTGAAGTAGAGTGTTTAAAACAATAGATCCCTTATTAATCAAAGGGGACAAAGTTTCTGCCCCTGAGTCTGGGGGTACAGCTGAAGTACAAGTGGCCCGGGAGGGGAAGACTAGCTTGCGTGCTCTGGTAAGTGACCATCTACCCTGATGTCCTTAGGACTCACTAAAATCTGGCCCTCTGGAAAAAAAGGGAAACCTATTATTCCCTTTTTTCCATTAGTCAATCCTAATAAAAACCCCTTAGTTAAGAGGTCTTTTGTACCCCAGACTGTAATGCCAGCCAGGGATAGATTGTTGAGTTTGGGACATCAGGGATCGGGTAGTTCCCCCCCTAAAATATGCCCAGCTGCAGGAGGGTGCTCGAGTCAGGAATCTAGCCAGCTACTCTCTATTAGTGATACTCCTGTGGGAGTGGTTCATTTGGAATCTGGAGAGGCACCTTTTTGTTTGCCTTTGGGGCAGTTGGTGGAGCAGCACAAGAGTCCCAGATTATCTTCTAACTTAGCGGTGGTAGGCTGCCAGTTAGAATAGTTCAGCTCTGGTGGGGATCCTAGCCCTGATGATGTCTTATGACTACAAAATTTAACCCCTCCCAACGCAGTACGTGTTTGCTCGTGGAATATAGCTGGGTGGGAACGCCATAGGACAGATCCCAATTTCCTGGCATTTGTTAAGGATTTCCATATAGTTCTAATCCAGGAGACATGGACCAAAAACTCCCTGGAGTTAGACGGTTTTCGATCCCTAGATCTCCCTGCTGTGAATTTAAACAGTAGGGGTCGGGCATGCGGGGGCCTAGGCTGCCTTATTACTACTAGTTTGCATCTAGGGAACTTAAGCATGTTTTCTTTACTTCAGATTGCACTGGGTTTTGTAGCTAAGTGGAGAGAGGAGACTTTGGTTGTCCTCACGGTATATATCCTGCCATATAATGCCATGTCATATAGGGAGGATATGTGGGATTGGTTGGAGGACTTTATAGAACATCTCTTGTGTGCTTACCTGGAGGGGAAACTAGTGGTTGCTGGGGATTTTAATGCCAGGCTGGGGCTGGATGATCTTGCCTTGCATCCATGCTGTGATATTTTCCCCGAGGTGGCACCAGGGTTTTTGAACCCCAGGAAGTCCAAAGATCCCCACATCAATCAGTCAGGGATTAGGTTAACCAAGATGGCAGTAGGGTTAAACCTCTCCATATTGAACGGAACTGGGTTTAACGACCATGAGGGTGAATTTACTTTTTTGGGAGGGCAGGGTACAAGTGTGGATGATTATATTTTAGTAACTCCCGCCATACTCGCCTGGGTGGTGAATTTTGCCATTGGGGTGGAACTGGTGGTTGATCACTTCCCACTTACCTGATTTGCCTTCTAAGTTATCTATTATCCCTGAGGACGAGGTCTCCCTTTTGCCTATACTTAGAGCTCCTCATTGGGGTAATGACCTGGCAGTAGAACTGGCTGGTCTGTTATCTCAGACTAATAGCGAGCAACTTAGACATCAGGTGATGCAATCTGAGATGGGTAAGGATACACTGACCCTTTTCAATCAGCTCAGCTGCAGTTTAACCCAATGTATGCAATCCTCTGCTGGGAGCCGGCCAGTGCAGGGCCCCAGTAAGGGCTGGTTCGATAGAGAGTGTAGGGCAACCCGAGCTAGGTTAAGGGTTATGTATCACTGATATAGAAGGGGCTCATTCCCTAGACTTCCACCTGACTATCTGGCATGCAGAGCTGAATATAAACAACCAAAAGAAAGAACACACCGATAGTAGATGGTTTAGACTGTTGCAGGCAGTGGACCAAAGGGATACAAGGATGTTTTGGCGACCCACCAATGGGTCTCTTAATAAGGATGTGAGTTATCCAATATTCCCAGTTCCACCTCAGACCTGAATGACGTATTTCGACGACCTCTTTGGTCCACGTGGGGACATGCAGGCTCAGAACCCCCTATATTACAACCTGGAGGATCTTCCTCCCTGGCCCTTGGTGACGGGTGAAGAATTTAGTGAATTCCTTTAAGAACGGGAAGGCACCGGGGCCAGATTTAATCCATATTGAATTTGTAAAAACATTTAAGGACTGGTGGATCCCGTTACTTGAAGCCCTATTTACTGCTATTAATAATACGGGCATGATCCCTGAGAATTGGGGCAAAGCAGTTGTGATCCCAATCTTTAAGAAGGGGCTCAAGTTTGACCCCAAAAATTATCGGCCGATTAGTTTAATGTCAGCAGTAAGATCTATGCGAAACTCCTATTGGGCAGGCTTACCGCCTGGATGGAGGAATCTAAGACAATGGCACCTGAGCAGGCTGGATTTCAGAAGGGCAGATCTACGGTGGAGCAATGCTTCACTGTATCATCTGATGACCAAATATAGAGTGCAGAATGGTGCATTCTTTGTGGCTTTTTTGGACCTCAAAGCTGCATTCAACTCAGTCGACAGGGATACCCTCTGGAGGAAGATCTGGGGGCTCCCTGTTGACAAGAGGTTGGTCAGCCTGATCTGCTCCCTATACAGTAATTCCACCTTGACAGTCAGAGTGGATAGGCAGGGCCATATCACCAACTCGATAAGCACTGTCAGAGGGGTGAGACCGGGCTGTGTGCTGGCCCCACTCTTTAACCTCTATATCAATGAGGTGTTCGCTCTGATGGCAAATGCAAGATTCTTCCCACCCAGACTGGCCTCTAGGGCTGTGGGATGCTTGGGTTACGTGGACGACATCGCACTTCTGTCTCAAACCTGGGTAGGGCTGAACAGACAACTACGGGCTTTTGTCTATTTTTGCCACTCTAACAAGCTCACCCTGAATTTTAACAAATCCAAAGTTATGGTCTTTTCATCGAAGAAGAGACTCTACCAATGGAGAATAGGGGGGCACTCAATCTTGCAGGTATCGTCTTTTAGATACCTTGGTTTACTCTTCCATAGATCGGGAAGCTGGGGAGAACACGTCTCCAGGGCATTGATAGCTGCTAAGGCTCCATCCCAGGCTAACTATAGTCTTTTTGCGTGGCAGGAAGGCGCTCCTATCCATCTAGTGGTTCAGGTACACAATGCCAAGGTCCGAGCGCAACTGCTTTACGGGGATGAACTCTGGGCTCCCTTTTTGGCCCACAAGGTTAACCAGGTTCAAGCTAAGTTCCTGATGGGTTTATTGGGGAATCCAAGGAGCACCCCGCATGTGGTTGCCAGAGTTGAACTGGGGCAGAAATCCTGGCAGCGGGTGGCAATTGAGGCTATAGCAAAATTCTGATGCAAACTGTTTACCGGTTATTGCTCGGAATTACTAAAAGAGGTGTTTCGGGACCCTTTTGTGAATCCTTGGCTAGGAGCATGGGAGAAGTACCTGGAGAAAGTGGGGATCTCCAGAGGGTATTTGGAGCATAAACCCCTGGGAGCAGTTAGAAAGGAGGTGCTTGTCAGAATTAATGACATAGAGAGACAGTTGGAGATGGGTAAAATAAGAGCTTCCCCACACCTAACCGACTACCTCGTTTGGCCACCTGCCCCAGGACAGATGGCAAATTATTTACAGGACCCTATCTCTATAAAGGCTAAGCAGTGACACCTCATCTTCCGAGCTAGGGTGAATGCTTTCCCCTCCCAGGTCCTGGAGGGGCGATTTTGTGCTATACCTTTCGCTGAAAGGTTATGTTCCTTCGACTGCCTCACGGCAGAAACAGTCATTCATATAATATTTCAATGTCATCTTTATGACAAAGCCAGAGAGGAACTATTAACCCCTCTTTTGGAGGCTTACCCAGGTAGATCTGAGGGGGTTCTTTTGAAGATCCTCCTGAATAGCTCTGATGCCCATGTTACTCAGTCTCTGGCAGCCTTTTTACTGCAGGTTTTTTCCAGTAGGAAAATTTTTCTAGGGTTCCGGTCAGTAACTCCATGACTGCTAATGTAAAAACGACGGAGCTTGCGGATATTTCCCCAACTTATTGATGTAGGTTAACTCCATTGATACTTGCTGTATTTTTATGTATTTACAAATGTTGCTTTGAGGCAAGGTACCACCATGACAAATTTGGCCTCTCGATATTGCTTAGTTGTTTTTATAGATAAGGTAGTGTTTTTCTTGTTTTATATTTTTTATGTTTATGAGACATTCATGTATACGTTCCTGCTGGTGGCAGAATGTTTTGTATTCATTTTGATGCAATGGTCTTTGACTACACAAATAAATAAATGATGATGATGATGATGATGATGATGAATGAACTTGAATCAGGACCACCCTGGTCCAAGGCCATTCCTAAACCTAATAAGCACTGTGAGGAAGGAGAAAACCAGGTATCCTTTGGTCAATCAGGGGTACCTGTAAAAATTTCTTCCCAGCCGCAGCTTGGTGACTAGCATTAAGCCAACAGTAATGATAGATGGGTAGCAGGGAGGGTGCTTCAGAAGAACTGTTCATGGCCGACTGCTGGCCAGAACCCAAGGCCACCGTGCGAGACTCTGTTCACACCTGAGGGCTGGGGTTACCACAGCAACCTTACTTGGGCAGGCTTCATTTCCCCAGGCCAGTTAAGTTTTGATTGCTCCCTGTGGCCACTCGTCAGCACAAGAGAGGAGGGAGGAGTGTGCTGACCCCAAAACTCTTTCCTCCTTGCACCCATTCCTTTGAATGGGAACACGGCAACATGCCCATCATGGCCATTAGAGTTAGCGATGGGTTTATTTGCTCACAGTGATACCACCTCAGGCTGCGATTTATTTATTTAGATTTTTATACCACCCTTCCCCAAAGGCTCAGGATGGCTATCATCATCATAAAAACATATAAAATAGAAAAGGTAAAACCCATAAGACCATATAAAATGCATATAACCTCCCCTCCACCCAACCCTCAAAGCTGACTTTCACAGTTTAGCCAGATTAATGGCTGGCTAATCTTTGGAGAGATTTTCTCCTCTTTAACCTGCTCTTGTGGGCAGATTTTGAGAGATGCTCAGAAGGTGTACTGTAAGTTGAATAAGGGTTTATGGGCTGATAAGGGTTTTTGGAAGTCGCTGAGTTATATGCAGTATATTTTCTTGAGTATTACATTGCCTTCTGCCTATATCCATCAAAGGTATGGCTCGTCTCTTCAATGTAACTCTCTTGTGCTACTGTTTTGTTATTCTATAGTTAAATAATTTGCTTTCTGGATGTGTCTTTCATGGTTACTGCATTAAACCACTGTCCAACTAAGAAGTGCTCAGTCAATCCACTTGGTGCAGCTTTTTGGTGGATATAGAAATTATCCTCTTTAGTGAAAATACTATGGGTGATTTCAGATGTGCAGGGCCCGGAGGCCCAACACGCTGAACCCCAGATGGATCCCGGTCAGTGATGAAGCCGACCATCCTTTAGACAAGCCTGTTTCCATCACGCTGGGGAATCTCGGAGGGGGCGGGGCCATGTGGTGCAGTATGCTGCCTCACGGTCCTGCCCCCCGCCCCACTTCCCCAGCCGCCCGACCTCGGAAAGACAGGCAGGCGCAGCAGCCAATGTGGCTGCTGTGCCTGAACCCGTACCGCTGCTGGGGCCACAATCCGTGATGGGCCAAGGTAACAGACATTACTTTTGGCCCATCACAGATCGTGGTCAAGCTAACCACAGTTGTGGAAATGGGGCCAGCACCATCCTCAGAACTGTGGTTAGCTTTGACCCCCGCCAGTGGTGAACATCTGGCGGGGCTCAAACAGGTGTGCACGGGATCACAGCAACCACCTTAAATACACTGTGATTCAGGGTGGTTGACTGTGATCTCGTCATGTCTGAAATTACCCTATGCCACTGCTAATAGTATAAGAGGGTTCAAGAAAGGTTTACTCAAATTCATAAATGGCAGAAGCATCAACAACTAATAGCCAGCATGATCAGAGGTTTGCAACTTTATGCTCAGGATGTTCCTAAACGTTTGGAACTTCAATAAGTTGAGAATATTGATGGAAAACAAATCAATCTGCAATCGCTCTGCAGTATCTCCTCTGCTTTCCTGTGAAACATCTGGTTGTTGCTACTGTTGAAGACATAATAGGCAGGATGGGCCATTGATTTGGCCCAGTTTCACAGCAAGACAAGAAGTAATTAACCACACAAGATAAACGGGGCTTCAAGTACTCAATAGGTGCACTGGTGTTCAATAATGGGCACTGAGTAAACACTGAGTGCTGCATACTTTACAAGAGATAGTGTGTATTTGTGTACATCCTATGGAAGGATCCTCAAGGTGTTGGTATTGATCTATAAAGCTCTACATGATCTGGGCCCAACCCATCTATGGAACTGCCTCACCACCGAGGATCTGGAGTGACCTCTGTGGTCGGCTGGGGGCACCCTTTTGGAGGTCCCCCGTGTTTTTGTGGGGGGCCACTATGGAGAGTGTGTTCTTGGTTGCTGCACCCCATTTATTAGGGATGGGACTCCAAAGAAAATTTCGGTTTCAGTTTCTTTCAGTTTCAGTTATCATTGCTTTCGGTTTCCCTATCGGTTTTTTTTTTTTTTCTATTGGAATCAATGGGAAAGTTTTCCCATTGAAACCAATAGGGAACAAACCGAAAATCACTGCAAAAAACAGACTAAGACTGATGAGTGGGTAGACTAAGCTTGTGTTTGTTTCCTTTCTGTTTTTTTGTGAAGAGAACAGATACAGATTCAACACAGTATGTTTCTGTTCCCCCCCCCGTTAGTTCAGTTACTTTTCTGTAGTGTTCTTGCTGTTGTTTTTTTGTTTAAGGCTATAGTACACACACACCCTTATACACAGACAAAAACTGCCAGGGGACACCCACCCCAACATACCATATCATATGTCAGCCCAACAGTGCCAACATTCCACAACACAGTGTCATCAATGCCAGTTCCAGTGTGACCCCCAAAATGACCCCCATGCCAAGAATGTACATTTCAGCAAGATACCACATATAGCACTGCACTGCACAGTGCACTGCATAATTACATTACAATATACTACTGCCAGGGGACACCCACCATACCATATGTCATAGCCCCACATTGTCAATGTGCCAACACAGTGACCGATACCAAATCCAGTGTGACCCTCAAAACAACCCCTATATTGCACTGCCAAGCAATGCCAAGAATGCACACATTTCATTTACATTACAACAAGATAGAGCCACATAATAATAGCACACATTACAAATTAAAGAGACTACTGCCAGGGGAAACCCACCATACCATCATAGCCCCACACTGCCAATGTCTGTGCCAACAACAGTGCCAATGCCAAATGCAGTGTGACCTCCCAAAATGTCCCCCATATTGCAATGCCAAGAGTGTCGGTGCCAAATCCAGTGTGCCCCCCCCCCCACACCAAAATGACACCCAAGCCATATTTTTGCAAATGCCAGGACAGTGCCAATCCCAAATCCATGGTGCCAATTAGGTGCCATGCCAAGACTTCCATATCACCCCACTTCCCCCACTCTGCCTCCAGAACCCCAGCTGTGGAGATAGGCAGTGCATGGAACCCCAATAAAAGGGCTCTCTGGGCAACAAGGAGCTCCCAGAGTATAGGGCAGTGGTGGGGAACCTTTTCTGTCTTGGGGGCCACAGTGAATATTAGTACAAGCTCTGATGGCCACATGGATGTTGGGGGCGGGGGTGCTTAACAGGTGTATTCAAAAAAGGAGGGCCCAGATTATGGACCTGGGCCATGGATCTACCTCCTACCCTTGTGTGCAGGCCCTACTCTCTGCTCCATTATCCTGAGCTCAGTTTTTCAGTGATTGGGGGCAGAGATTGGATCCAGGAGCCAGTTCCAGGCACTGGGAAGGGGCCACATTAAAACTTGCCAAGGGTCACATTTGGCCCCAGGGCCTGAGGTTCCTCACCCCTGGTATAGGGTAACATGATTGGATCCAGTGGAAACCAGTGGGAGTGAGGCATTGGCAGAGCTTGACCCAGAACTCAGGAAGGAGTTTCCAAGAAACAGGATTGATTTGACCTAGTGGGCCACTGGGGTGATACAGACCCCTCTTAGTGGGGTCCCAAGGATCGGAACTCTTTGCTGCCAGGCAGTTCAAGCCCTCACTCACTATCTCTCACTCTCTCTCTCTCTCTCCCCCCCTCCCATTGTGTTAAATTCTGTTGTTAACCCAGGGAACTCCTGGCCAGTTGGTCCAAACCTGTTGTATACCCTGGGAGCTCGTAGCTATTGTTTGGGTTAAGCCCTGACCAGCCAGCCTCAGTGTCTCACATTCTGTTGTTAACTCAGGGAACTCCTGGCCAATTGGTCCAATTCTGTTGGACCAAGTGGTCAGGAGTTTCCTGGGTTAACAACAGGATGGGGTAGACTGAGGCTGGCTGGGCAGGGCTTAACCAAACAGCTACAAGTCCAATTCTAATAGCTGTTGGGTTAATGCCCTGTCACTGCCTTTCCCTCACTGGCTCCTACCTGTGCAGCCACACACACACAAAAAACCCCACATCGCCATCGCCTACCTTTATCCTGTACCCTTGAATCCTCGATTTTCGTGCCCCCTTGGCCACCTGTAGTCTTCTGAAGGTGTAGGCTTTGGGACAAGCCTGCCTTCTGGCTTGGAGAACTGGGAGGACTGAGTTAGCTCCCTGTCCTGCGACAAGCCGAATCAGAAGAAATGAAAGGGAAGAGAAAGATAGGACAGATGAGAAACTGGAGGGAAAAGGTTTTGCTTTGGTGCACGAGAAGAGGAAAAGGGAAAGATGGGTTTCAGTGGGGAACAGGGGAAAGGGGACTCCACTGTTGTTTCCAGGTGTCTCCTCTGTCAGGTTCTTACTTTCTCCACAGTTCACAAGGCGAGGTGGGGTGTGGAATCTTGCCAGATCTCAGACAAACTGAAGGGGGGGAAAAACACAAAGTAAGTTATTGAGATTTATTCTGGAAACAGAGATGATATGATTTTGCCCCTTTGTGAATCTGTCTCAAAAGAGGAGGTTCTAGACCCTTCCAATCCCCTTGCCATCACTTACAGTTATCTGAATGGAATACTCTTTTTTTCATGATTTCTTGGACTGCATGTAGATTTCCGGGGTCTAGGCTCCAGACACAGAGCAACTACTGACTTCAGAGGCACGGCATAAACAATCCACTAAAGTCAGAAATCACTAATGTGTCTTGAAGTGCACTGGTGGGGAGTGGGTGGGGAATATTGCATTCTTCTGTTGCTGTAGTGTTGAGGTCTACTGCTGTTGAGGTCCCGCTGCTGGGGTTCTGGAAGTGCATTGGGTTGGGGGGGATATTGTGCATTCTATTCTGTTGTTGCTGGAACAACATTTCACTGACAAATCTGAAATTCCACTGCGTCTGGAGACAAAGTGGTGGCGGGGATATTGCTTTCTTTTCTGTTGCTGTACTGAGGTCAGGCGCTGTTGTTGAGGTCTCATGGCTAGGGTTCTGGTGGCCTCCAAATGCATTGGGATGTCAAGCCACAGTAGACCGGCCTCTACAACCCCACTGTAGGCTGAAGTCCCACCACGTCTGGAGGTTCAGTGTGAGGGGTGGGATATTGCAGTCTGTTGCAGATGAGGAGAGATCCCACAGCTGCGGTTCTGGAGGCCTCTAGACAGACACAGAAGAACTGCAGGCTGTGGTATTATTTTTATTTCAGAACCCCACTGGAGCCTGCAGTCCCACCGTGTCTGGAGGTGCAGTGGCAGGTGGGGAAGGACATTGCATTCTGTTGTTGCTGGTGAGGTTGCGGGGGTGGGAATTCAGGGCGGGTGGTTAGACTGTCTGTCCAACATAACCCATCAGATGGTTGAGGGAGGCTGGGCTGGGGTTTAGGGGGACAGGAAGAGCGAGGCTGTGGGGCCACCCCTGCCCCAAAGAAGAGGTTCCACCTTCCCAGCGTCTGCTGTACCTCTTTCTGGGGGCAGGGGTGGGCTCCTTCAACAGAAGAACCACACAGAAAAGCATAGGGGTTCGAGGGGTAATTAGAGGTGCCGGCGGGTTTTCACTGGCAGTGGTTAGGGTTCAACATGACCCATTGGATGGCTGAGGGGGTCTGGGCTGGGGTTTAGGGAGAACATGCCTTCTTGGGGTGGGCAGGAGGACATTTTAGAAAGTGAGTGGGTTGTCCCCTGCCATCACAGGGCTTCTTGGGGTTTAGGTGTGGGTGACGGAGGGTGGGGCTCAGTGTCCACCCCTCCCCCAAAGAAGAGATTCCACCCTCCCAATGCCCTCTGTACCAATTCTTAGGGGCAGAGGTGGGCCCATTTTTGCCCAGATCCAGCGTGCGTGGGCTGGAGGAGCAGCGTTGCTCCTTGTGAGGAAGAAGGAGGGTGCCCACAGAGAGCAGGGGGTGGCACGGGGGTGACCAAGAAGAACTGGGGGGAGGGATCCAGCATGTGTGGGCTGGAGGAGCAGCCTTGCTCCTTGTGAGGAAGAAGAAGGGTGCCTGAAGAGTATGGAGGGTGGCACGGGAGTGGCCAAGAAGAATGGGTGGGTGGCATGGGGGTGCCCAGATGGGCCACCAAGATGACCTTGGGGTTCCATAGGAACCCCAAGAGGGCTCAGAGAGACCCAATAAGAGGTTCCAGAGGAACCCACCAGGGTTCCAACACAGTAACCCCAAAAGTGGGGAAGTGCAAAGCTCCCCCACTAGAAGAGCTCCTAAAAAGACCTCAAAGTCCTTACCCTTCCTTGGGGGAAGGGGGTGAACGAGGAGGGTACCCTCTAAAGGAGGGAATCCTCTCCCTTGCACCAAACTGGAGGCTGATATTCCAGAAACCGCGGCGCGCACACAGAAAAGAAAACCATGGAGGTGGGGTTGTTGGTGAGGGACCACCCAACCGCGTGAAGAGGACAGCAGTGTATATCTTCTCGGGGTGGGCAGAAGGATAGTTTAAAAAGTTATGGGGGAAATTTTAAAGGGGAAGGAAGTAGTACTATCATGTACTACTTTTCCCTGGTGGAGTGGTTCGACTGGGAAAAACGTTGCCAGCTGCAGTTGTAGCGCAAACCAAGGGCTGGTGCTGCTGCCTCGTTACCCATCACTGCTAACCGAGTTGCATGGCTAGCTCCAAGCTGTCATAGCTAGCTGCTGTAATTGCCTGCATCACGTCAGGATGGACAGAGGTGCAGGGGACATAAGGCAGCCAATCAGAGACGCTCTTCAGGGGTGGGTTTTCATTGTCAGTCTCCCCCCACATCAATGGTCTCATCCTCCATGAACCGCAGGAGTGGCAAGTTGTTCTTCAAGAAGACCAACTGCTCAATTGTATGTGGGTCCATGCGTGAGTGATGGGGGCTGACAATGTCACCAGCCACACTGAATATATGCTCTGATGGTACGCTAGTGGGAGGGCAGGAGACATACCACATGGCCAACTTTGCAAGTGGAGGCCACGCCTGCAACTTCTGGGCCCAGTAGACCAAGGGGTCAGAGTCAGCAGGGTAGGGAGGCTCTGCCAGGTAGTGTGACACGTGTTGGCCATATCATGGCGATCTGGAACCTGGGGCCTACGCGCTGCCGACTCCTCCACCAAGTCATCTATCTCAGAAGAAGTCCAAAGGCTACAGGAGGACTCCCTGCATCCCCTGTAGAAACAGAAGGTGCCACTGGCAGCGCAGGTTGCTGCTCTGGACACTTCTGTCACACCTCTTCAACGAGGCGGGCCCTGAAGCCATCAAAGGATACGCAGTCTGGAGAGCTAGTGCTCTTGACGCGTGGGTCTAGCAGCATGGCAAGAACAAAATGCTGACTCTCCTCAAGGCAGCCAAACCGCTGTTGAAGATTGTCCTCCAAGGTCCTCACCACCGCCTGTACACTCCCCACTAGGTCAGAGCAGGACATCCTTCGCATACGTCGCAGCAGGATCTTGTACAGTGGAATCACCTGGCTCAGAATGGAACACTCTCCACTCAGATCGACGGTGGCCATGTGAAAAGGCTGCAAGACCTGCGTGAGCTGCTCCATGGCTGTCCAGTCCTCCGCAGACAGTGGTGTTGCTCCAATGCCAACTGACAGGCAAAGAGCATCCTTCAACTCCAGGATCCGTTGCAGCAGCAAAAGGTGGAGTTCCTTGTGGGCACATCCTGTACCAGTTGGTGAACTGGTAGCCAAACTTCTCCTGCTTATCTCTCAGCGCCCGGCTGGCTGTCACGAACCGATGGAAGTATCCAGCGATCTTCCTGGCCACTTCAAAGAGGTCCGCCAAGCCCTCGGCTCTATCCAAGGCACCCTGAACCACAAGGTTCAGGGTGTGCACAGTGCAGCGAAGGTTGACGTAGCCACCATGATTGGTGACTCCCGTCATGTTTGGGCCATTAGCGGTTACAAAGTAACCGATCTCCACACTTGACCCTGGCTGCTGGACCCACCCATTCAGCATTCTGTCGATTGCATAGAGAATATTTGCAGATGTGTGTCTGTCATCAAGCACCTGGGCATGCAACAATGCCCAATGATGCTTGCCGGTTGCTGCAAAACACTGCCCCCCAGTGCTGCTGTTGCTGCCTGCTGCTGTTCAGGTGACTGGAACTGGTGGCAAGTGCCACCAGCGCACGGTCAATGCCAGATAGGCATGGACCGCACTCGTGCTGGTCCACCGGTCTGTGGCAAGGCGTACCACAGACCCCTCCACCCGGAAAAGTCCACAAGCAGTCGGGACTGCACCCTCCCGAACAGTGTCAGGATAACCTTAGAGTGGAAGGTTTTGCAGCAGGGGGTCTTGTATCTGGGTTCTAGCAAGCAAATCAGGTGTTTGAACCCGACATCTTCAACAATACTGAATGGCCTCTTGTCCAGGGCAATCAGCTCCCCAGTTGCCCGGGTGATGGCCACAGCACTGGAGTGGCTGGGTGCAAACGGCTGCTTCTTTTGCCACAGCTCAGTTACAGTGGGCTGGGACAAGGGATTGTGGTGGATCGGGGTGACGGGGACGGCCAGTGCTCCCCTGCTGGGGCTGGGGGTAGAGCCGTTGCAAAACAGCCCCAAGGTGTCAGTTGCAGCAGAAGAGGAAGAGGGTTGCTCCTCCAAACCCTCCATCCATAACCTCTACAACTGGTGCAACCCCACTCTGCTGCTTGTCATGGCACACTGTAGGATCCATAATGTTCCCATGGTGCCATTTCAAGTAGAAGGTTTGACCACTGGTGGAAAATTTCCTGGGATGTTTCTCACAACTGATCTTGGCCTTACAGTGCACTACACACACATCACCCTCCAGAAGATCAAAATGTGACCACACCCAGAATGTGATCATCTTCATGCTTGTTCTGGGGAGGGCAGAACAAGCATGAGAACTGGAAGGCAATGTCACAATGGCAGTCGTTGTGACACTGGTGGTGGGGTGTGTGGTAGCTGGCACAGCAGGGTGCATGGGTGTGGAGGTGGGGGACCGAGCAGGTGCACTAGCATGCGTGTCAGCAGGGGGGGAGAGTGGGGAAGCAGGCGCTCACTCATGCATACTGGTAGAGGAAAGGGGCAGGGGAAGCAGGTGCGCTAGACTGTGAGTGAGAGAGCTTGCGCAAAGGTGAGCTTCACGCTTGCAGAAGCAGCAGCAGCAGGGGAGGTAGCCATTAGAGGTCAAAACACGTACTCTATGGCAAAGAGCCTCCCCACCTCTCCCCCCCCCCCCCGGGAACTGAATCCACTGAGTGGCAACAAACAGAGGGAATGGGAGGGAAAAGGGGCAAAGTCCAATTTTAATATAACATACGAACAAAATGCAAGATGTATAGACACCATACAAAATAATAAATATACAATACAATTGTAAAAGTGCACCTATACAGACATACAATATACTTGAAAATACAGCCATACAATACGGGCCAACAATGCATGTGCAATCCCTGTGGGGTGCTGTGGGGGTGGGTAGGGGAGTGTGGTTGGGGAATGGGGGAGTGGAGTGGAAGGAGAGGGGACAGGAGGGGGTGCTCAAGGGTAGTAGAGTGGGGAATGGAGGACTGGGAGGGGGGGAGTGGAGGGCTGTAGGGTGGTGTTGCGGGACAGGGGTTGTACTTACCCGATGTTTGCCAAATGAATAACCAGTGACCACACACATGATGGAAAACCACGCGCTAGTCTCAAGTAAATCACGCTGTGAGTTGACTGAAAAGAACAGACAGGAAATTTTAAATAATAGTGTGACCCCCAGAGAAACAAATGCCACAGAAAGGGGGGTCTTCAGTCAGAACCCCAGTCTTTCAGTTACCTCACAACAAGACATCTGATGGCATGGAATTCCCCCCAAGCATCGCAGCCCCCCAGTCCCCCCCACAATCCCATAAGTGGGGGACAGGAGGGGAGTGGGGAGTAGAGGGGAGGGGTGCTCTAGAGTAGGCGACTGGGGTGCTGTGGGGTGAGGGTGCGGTGTGTGGGGTACTCTACGATAGGGAAGTGGTGAGGGTGCTGTGCAGTGTTGGGTGTGGGGTTGGGGTGCTGTGTGGGGGTGGGTAAGGGTGTGGGGAATAGGTGAGGGACAGGAGGGGAGTGGGGAGTAGAGGGGAGGAGGTGCTCTAGGATAGATGACTGGGGTGGGGTGCTGTGGGGTGCTGTATGTGGGATGCTCTAGGGTAGGGGACTGGTGAGGAATGGGATGCTGTGTGGGGTTGGGCTGGGTAGGGGAGTAGGTGAGGGACGGGAGAGGAGGGGAGTTGGGAGTAGAGGAGAAGGGGTGCTCCAGGGTATGTGTGCTGTGGGTGGGTAGGGGAGTGTGGTTGGGGAGTGGGGGAGTGGAGTGGAAGGCAGGGGAGTAGGGAGGAGAAGGGAAGGGGTGCTCTAGGGTAGGTGACTGACTGGGGTGGGGTGCTTTGTGGGGCTGAGGTAGTGTGGGGAGCTGTGTGATGGTGGGGGTACTGTGGGTGAGGGTGCTGTGGGGTAAGGGAGTGGTGAGGCTGCTGTGGGTGTGGGTGTTGTGTGGGGTTGGGGTGCTGTGTCGGGTGGGTGTGGGTTGGGGAGCAAGGGATGGGAGGGGAGAGAAGCGGAGGGGGTGCTCTAGGGTAGGTGACTAACTGACTGGGGTGGGGTGCTGTGCGGGGCTGAGGTGCTGTGTGTAGGGTGGGGAGTAGGTGGGGGATGGGAGGGGAGTAGGGAATAAAATAGAGGGGAGGGGGTGCTCTAGGGTAGGTGACTAACTGACTGGGGTGGGGTGCTGTGCGGGGCTGAGGTGCTGTGTGTAGGGTGGGGAGTAGGTGGGGGATGGGAGGGGAGTAGGGAATAAAATAGAGGGGAGGGGGTGCTCTAGGGTAGGTGACTGACTGGGGTGGGGTGCTGGGTGGGGTTGGCTGTGCTGTGGGGTGACGGTGCTGTGTGTGGGTTGGGGGTGCTGTGTGGGAGTAGTGCTGAAGTGGGGAGTAGAGGAGAAGGGATGCTCTAGGGTACGGGTGCTGGGGTGCTGTGGGGGTGGGTAGGGGAGTGTGGTTGGGGAGTGGGGGAGTGGAGCGGAAGGGAGGGGAGTAGGGAGGCGAGGGGACAGGAGGGGGTGCTCAAGGGTAGTAGAGTGGGGAGTGGAAGACTGGCGGTGGTGTTGTGGGACAGAGGTGGTACTTACCCGATGTTCGCCAAATGAACAACCAGTGACCACACACACGACGCAAAACCGTGCTAGTCTCAACCAAATCACGCTGTGAGTTGGCTGCAAAGAACAGACAATTTTAAATAATAGTGTGAGAGAAACAAACACCACAGAAAGTGGGGTCGCCAGCCAGAACCCCAGTCTTTCAGTTACCTCACAACAAGACATCTGATGGCAGGGAACCCCCCCAAACATTGCAACCCCCCCAGACCTCCCACAATCCCATAAGTTGGGGACAGGAGGGGAGAGGCAGGGAGTGGGTGCTCTAGGGTAGGCGACTGGGGTGGGGGGGCTGTGGGGTGAGGGTGCTGTGTGTGGTGTACTCTATGATAGGGAAGTGGTGAAGGTGCTGTGCAGTGTTGGGTGTGGGTGCTGCGGGGTGCTGTGTGGGGTTGCGGTGCTGTGTGGGGTGGGTAGGGAAGTGGGGAGTAGGGAAGTGGGGAGTAGAGGAGAAGGGGTGCTCTAGGGTATGCATGCTTTGGGGTGCTGGGGGCGTAGGGGAGCGTGGTTGGGGAGTGGAAGGGAGGGGAGTAGGGAGGAGAGGGGCAGGACAGGAGGGAGTGCTCAAGGGTAGTAGAGCGGGGAGTGGGGAGTGGAGGACTGTGGGGTGGTGTTGTGGGACATGGGTGTTACTTACCCAATGTTGGCCAAAAAATGAACAACCAGTGACCAAACACACACAACACAAAACCACGCGCTAGACTCAAGAAAATCACGCTGTGAGTTGCCTGCAAAGCACAGAGGAAATTTAAATTTTAAATAGTGTGAGCCCCAGAGAAACAATGCCCAGCCAGAACCCCAGTCTTTCAGTCACCCAGCAACAAGACATCTGATGGCAGAACCCCCCCCCCACACAAACATTGCAGCCCCCCCCAAAAAAAACCTCCACATAAAATCCCATAAGTACACCCCACATTACAGCAAAAAAGACCACCTCCAGAAAAACTGCAGTGTGACTCCCAGCGAAATAAACCCCACACTGGGGCCCCACAGTCATCATTACCCCCACCCAAATGAACCCCAGCCTTTGGGCAACCCCCCCGCCCCCCAAACCTTGGCTTTCTGAAGGAAAGCCTCAAGCCACAAAGCACGCAGCACTAAAATTGCAACATACCCCTCCCCCCTTGGCAGTGGCACACAGCAGTCCTCATGGCCTGCCCCCCCGAGTCACAAGACACAGGGGACCCCATCCATGGGATCTTACCCCATACCTGGACCTGGCACAAGACTAAGGGTACTCTAAGCCAAGAAATCCCCATCCCAAAAAAACCCAGGACTCACCACGGCATAGGCCAACAAGCAGTGACTCCTCTGAAGAACCAAGCAGAATGGCTTCTTCTAGAGGGGAAAAAAGCCCCTTGTTACGGGAAGAGGGGTAAAGGAAGGGGGGAGCAGAGAGGAGGGGGTATGAACATGGGGCGTCGGTAACTCCCTCAGGGTCGTATTTGGGCTTTCCCTCCAATATGGGGGGCAACCTGACTCATCACAGGGATGGAGAGGATTCCAATGCCCAGGAAGGGTACACGGGTACACGAACACACTTACCAGGGTTCTCACAAGCTCCACGGGGCCCAGGTCACCGTGCGTACCCAGGTGAAGGAGTGGGAGGCAGGGACAAGGGGGGACTAGGAGTGGGAACAGGGAGGAGGAGGGGGAAGGGTCGGTGAAGAAAAGGATGGGGCTTACATCCAGGAAGGGGGTATGACACTACGCGGTTCGGGATGGGAACAGGCAGGTGAAAAAAAGGGGTTCTCTTGATACACACACACACTGACTTACTGACAAGACTGAGGAAGGGGGGAGAGGGGAACACACACAGAAATCCATGCAAGGGTATCACACAACTCTCCAGGCACAATCAAGGTTATCCAAGGACCAAGCTACAAGCACACATGAAAAGGGGCCAGCCTCTCAAGCGATTACCGGCGGTGCTTACTTGTCCCGCCGGTTCCTTTATAGTAGACAGTATGCCGTAAGCTGCTCAGGTGAGGCGAGGCCCTTTCCCTGACGCTGCATGGCGCCCTGCCAGACGTGCGCTGCGCCTGGGCGGGGCGTGTTCTCCTGTGCCTCTGAGGGCCGGGTGCATTGGTCTTGCCTCCCCGCTGCTGCCGCTGGTCACGGCGGCGTCCCTGGGCATACTATTGGGTTGCCTGGCAACCTGGGACTTGGCGAGTCACGCCCGCTGCTTCCGCGGTGGCGTGACATCCCAACACCAATCTCTAAGCTCTGCTGAATGATTGCCAGGAGAATCTTCATGGCAATTGGCCAGCACAGCCACTTGAGTCCAGTCCTATCCCCACACCCTCCAAAATCAGAAGGTAGCTCAGCCCTGGATTGGTAATGCATTCTTTAAATACAGCCAATGAGAACACAGCACTGAGCACTGCAGTGACTTGAGCACACAGCCAGGCAGACAACCAAAAGCAAAGCAAAAAACCCCGAAAGCATTAAAAAAAACCCAACGGTACAGTAAAAAGATCTGATATACCGGTTACTTTCGGTTCTTGGTTTATAGATCCGATAGTGCCATTTTCGGCGACTTTCGGATTTATCCGATACCGAAAGTCCCATTCCTACCGTTTATGGATCTCTCTCCTGGCAGAAGTTTGCCAGTTCCCGGATCTCCTTCCTTTAGGCGCCAATGTAAAACTTGCCTTTTCTGGTGGGGGAGATGGGATTGGTTGGGCCGGGAAGGTTTTTATGACTCATCACTAGTTTTATATTTGTATTGTTGATTTTTTGCTTTTAAGATCATTTATATTGTATTGTTTATATTTTATATTGTACACTAACCCAAGCTGCTATGGCAGGAGGGAGCGGGACATTACATTTTAAATAAATAAATAACTAAATAAAATGTCAACCAGTTACGTTTTTAGTTAATCAACTGTTTTAACTGATTTAACATTGTTGATTTTATGACTTGTGGGTGAAGCTATTGGAAAGAGTCATTATCCAAGTGAATATAGTAAGGCTGCTTTTAGTTGTGAGTTGTTTGTGCTGCTGGAGGATGGAACGATAGAATGTTTTAGGCTCTGATCTGGCAAGCTAATGCCACCATGCTTCATGGGGAGGGGAGACGTTTGAGGCATCAATCACAGAAAGGTGCTGGAAAAACTTGAGTGGGAGGGCTAGGACAGCCCTGCCCCTTGGCTTTCCCATAGGGAAACTTGTGTGCTCAATGAGCTCATGCAAGGGGGAGAGGGGAGTCCTGCAAGGCCTATAGAGGGGGGAAGAGGTCATTCAGCTGTGGCCAGTGCTTAAGTCATCTAATTGTCCAAGAACACCCCTAACAGTAGAACTCATCCCTTTGAGACAAATATGGGGGAGGGATGGTGGTTTGCCTACACCCTACCCAGAAGGGGAAGAGGGATGGCATCATTAGTCCAGGCAACCTGTGCCTAGTGGTGTATTCCTTTCTCTGTTTCTGTTAAGACTGGGGAGAGTGAACTCTGAAGTCACTGTGGTGGTCTGCAGGGCTGGGCTGGGCTTTGGCACAGATATGGGGATGTTGTAGCAAGTTTATCTCAAGCATGCCTATTGTGAGATTGCCAGTGCGGGGTGCTGGACCATCTTGATTGGATACCTTTGTTCGTTGATACTTGAATAAATAAGGGGTTTCTACCTGTTCACCTCCAAGTTGTGTTTTTCCTTTTGGTTGTTGGTGGGGTAACAATGTGTGAAATCGATTCTATATGAAGCCCCTTTGACATGCACGGGCCTCGTGTGCTTGGGATCGTTTTCAGCAGGCTGTTCTCCAGTGATGTGCACAGTTTTTATTAAATAATGTAAAGGTAGTTTCTGCCATTTTTTCTTACAGAGGATAATTATTATTATTATTATTATTAACAAACATTTATATAGCGCCAGCAGTGTACCTGGCACTTACCTTGTTCCATTGATTTCAGCGGACTGGATTGTGACTTTAAGCACAACCCGCAGGGTAAGGTGCAGGAATCAAAGAGATACCCTTCTGAGTCATAATTCCCACTTCCTTATCCTGTAGGGAAATAATTTGTTTCTCATATATACCAGTCTCAGATTACAATAGCCCTTGCTTAAGCTCAGCTATATTGTCTAGAGAGAAAAAGGGTGCCAAGTCTCTGCCCACTCACCACCCACCTGTTCAGGGTGGAATGCTTGTTGGGTGCACTACAGCCACTTACTTGTATGCACCAAAGATCAAGTTTGGGTGTCCTGTGCAGGATTATAAAAGGAACGATTACATCCCATCCTCCCTTGCTTCCAACGCTTCCAAATTCCGATCTAGCTTACTAATCGGTTCAGGGTGGCAGAATATGACTCATAGGACAAGACTTTGCCCCATTTTCTTGATCTAATGACATTCACCCATTGGAGCACTTTCCCCGATAATAAATTTTCTTTTGCAATAATTTTTTCTGCTAAAGATAATAAACTTCTTGTTTGAATATACTGTGTACTGTAACAGACAGTCTGCTCTAATCATTCACGAGTCTGTGGAGCACAGTGCCAGACTGAGCTATTGCTAATTGCTGTGACTTTAGGTAGAGCTGTCAACAAAAGGCTGCACTACTTAGGAGGCATCATTACTCAGACACACCTTTTTGAGTTATAAAATCAATCTCCTCTCTGTCATCCTCCCTCTCATGGAGCAATAGTTTGCCACTGGTCTTTAGAACAGCCAGTTTTGACACCCCTGTGCCATCTCAGCTGTAATGACCAGAGGAAGCAGAGTGAAATCAAGTCTCTTCCAATTCCTTGTCCCAACCCACCATCAAATAGCCCATGCAAAAGTGCAAAGGCAGTTCCTACTTTCCAATTTCCTCATTCAGTCAAGCAGTCCAAAGCTGCACTCCTAAACCCATTGAAGTCAATGGAAAAACTCTAATTGGGTGTTTTCAGATGCGACAGCTGCTACCATGGACATGAACTGTTGCGGGCCGTGGCAGGAGTGGTCACTCCAGCCGGGACTCAGCTTGGCCGCTGAATAAACGTTACAGTGGCCTGGCCCGGGAGGGTGTGGGGAGATGCACAAATGTGCATTGCACATCCCCACCCCTGCAGTATTGGAGCAACCACTCCTCCAACTGATGCGTGGCCATGGTGGCCAGTGATGGCCACCATGGCACCCGTCCCCTAATGCCACCATGGAGTGAAAAGCAGCCGAACACACATTATAGCACACTTTACACCTGTGAGTTTTTCCCAACTCAAAGTCTGGGCTAAGTGCCAACACCGCCCAGGGAACAGCCCGTTAGGGATGTGCGAACAGAATGCGATTTGGATGTTCAGCCGTTTGGTCATTCGGTTCGGAAACCGAGTTCGGGTTTGGTCGTTCGGTTCGGGAACTGAGTTCAGGTTCGGTCATTCAGTTCGGTGGAGTTCGGTTCGGCCTAACATTCAGAAATCGGTACCGATAGCGATACCAATTTTGAAGATTTTATTTTTGGTATCGGTATCATTTGGCCCTGAGACACTTAAGTTTGTTATTTTTATGTCTCGTTATATTGTTAACTAAATGGAATATCTAACAACACAAAGGCCTAGTCCTACACACACACTATAAAAATGAATCACTACACACTCTCTGTAACTAAGTTAACTCCTATATCTATCTATCTATCTGTCTATCTATCTGTATCTAATGTCTATATCTATCTATCTATCTATCTATCTATCTATCCACACACACACACAGGGATGGGGGGGGGGAGAATACACAGCTCACAACACAGAGAGGGGTAAAAAACTGAAATGAAAGCTAAATCAATCTAATGCTATTCTAAATAAATCCAAAAACAGGGGAAGGGAATCAGGGATGGAATATATAGTGGGAGGAGGGGGAGGATTCAATGGAGGGTAGGGAGAAAGAACACAGGGACGGGTAAAAAATAAAAATAACGCCTAAATCTATCTAATCTAATCTAAATAAATGATACTAGGGAGGTAAATGTGTGGGATGGGTGAAATAGGAGGAGGATGGCAATGGATTGGGAGGAACACAAACTGCTGTGAGAGGGAGACTTCTGAAAACGCCTGCTGACAGGATCAGGGGCTATCTCAGAAGGTGTTGGAAGGGGGGAGGGCAATGACTTTTGTTACTTGCTGCGCCCACCTTACCACAAGTCCTATTGGCTCTGTGCAGCCTAGCCCCCCTTCCCCTAAGTCCAATTGCAGACTGCGAAGCCAGTCGTCTGAGGAGAAAAGGGATGGTGATTGGGCAGGCTGGCTGCTACTCCAAGTCTCTCCACCCCTGGTGCCTGGAAGTCTGCTCCTCAGCTGCCCCCCCCTCCCCTTGCATGCCTGCCTGTGCCTGGCACTCACATTTTTCCCCCCTGAACTCATCCAAACTCACCCGAACGGTACCGAACTGTTTAATCATTTTCGAGTTCGGATCGAGTTCAGTTTGGTTGGTTCGGAAGTTCAGTTCAGTCGTCTGAACAGACCGAGTTCGGTCCGAACTCCAAACATCCGAACCGCATTTGCACATCCCTACAGCCCGGGCTAACATCTGGTGGAGGTTTCTGGTGTTACGATGACCTGTGTGGAAATGCAGGCTATCGTAACATCTGAAAACACACATTGCAAGTCACAATCTAACTCTATGCAACTTTCACTCAAGGTTGCACCACTTCTAAGCTTGTGTAACCATGCTACTTAGTTCCGACGGTATGTTTTGGGGCCATATTACATGCAGATACTCGGGGGGGGGGGGCGGGGGGCTGGAAATTTCTCCCTCTTCTGTTGTGTAAAGTGTTAACACTGCAGTGACACATGGGTTTGGGGAATCAAGTTGGAGTTCCAGCAGAGATCACTGCACCACAGGCCAGCCGAGAGCAGGCTTATTTGATTTCCATATCAATATTGCATGCACTGAACAATGATTTTTGGAAGCCTGCTGTGGAAAACAAAATTGAAAGCATAAACATATGCAGATGGAATTCAGAGCTGGAGAAGCTTCTGCCAATTTCTGCAATTTATGCATGCTCAAAATATTGACTTAGGAATTCTTAATTAAAAAAACCATTCAGTAGTGGTGTACAGTTTCAGATGTGTCATAGTGTCACCACAAAATATGTCAGTGGTTCTTTTCAACAAAGATTTCATTATACAGTTTTTATCATCAGGCACTGTGGGGTACGTTTTCAGTACAGTGCACAGGGATTTAAGCTGGTCAGTTCCTCTCCTGTTTTTAATGTCATTCATGCAGCTAAATCCCCATCATTCCATGCTGAAAATGTACCCTCTGTCCAAAGAGCGGCTTTAGTTTAATATTGAGCAGCACAGTTAAGGGTGACATCACAGTAACCGTAAGTGCACCTACTCAAAGGCCATATAGTATTCCAGGCTCAGTGGCCTTGCGCTTAACTGCTATGTACTGAGGAATTACATTTACCCTTGTGATTAGATTAATTTGGACCAAGACGCTGATTCAGCTGCTTCCAAGCCCTCTACAAACTAGTTATAAAGCATTCCCACAATTGGGAATCAGGTTCTGATGCCACTTGCACCAGTAATTTATTCTCTGCCAAAAGTATTGGTAAAGTTGGAAGATTTCTGCTCTGCTACACAGACATTTTTGAGAGAGATTTGCCAAGTCCTAGAACTATCAGAAAACTCAGAAGCAGAGCTTGAGGTGTATTCGGAGGCTTAGGGAGACCTCTAGGCTTTGTTTATTTGTGGGACTGTAAAAATCCACTTTAAAAGAGGATGCTTATGAAAAATACATGTTGCAGGGCTGCACTAAAACCAATGCTTTAATTTTAACCCCTTAATTTTAGGGGTGGAAGTTGTTAGCCTTCTGGCCTTCACGTATTTTTGACGGTTGTTACTACAGCTACAAACTTTTATATCCATGCCTAACTTTATACAGGAAAGCAGTCCCATTTACTTTAATAGAACTATTCATCTGCAAAAAGCTAAGCACATGCTTAAGTGTCTGCAGGATAGAGGTCGAAGATAGGAAATGAAATCACACAGTGAAGTCTTCTGTAATGGAATGCTTACAGAGAATGTTATTGAAATTACACATTTGCAAATTTTTTGCTTTTAGTTTCACGTACTTTGAGTTTTCAACATTTCATTTTCTATGAGATGTCAAGGAATGCAAATTCTTCACTCTTTCCCAGAATTCTGGACTAGTTTGCAATTTACAATTTTCCGTTTTTGCAGTTTTAAAAATAATTTTTGTGAGGAAATTTATAGCAGCTGCCTTTAGCATTTTGGCTTGTAGAAAGCTAGCTATAGAGTATATTTTGGCAAAATAATGTGATTTCTATTACAATTCCTTCACTGGTTTGTGCATGTTTGAAAAACTGACAGTTTAAAAGCAAAACAAAACAGGATAATCTCTTTCATTATAAATATTTTGGCTAGTCCTTTCTTAGGATACAAGTTATGGCGACAAGTATAAACCAAATAGATACCCCATATCTGAATAAGAGGGGTGAAATCCCAACTCTTAAGATCAATGGGAAATCTTTGCCAACCTCTGTGAAGTTAGGACTACACTTAAGGTTTCACAACTGAATCCAACTCTCTCCAAAGTTCATGGTCTGCACAATCACTGTTCAGATTAAGCTTGAGTTTTGAGCACCAAAGATGTGATCTATTTACTCTGCAGCAGACTCACTGAAGCCCATTTTTGCGCTTACAGTCCCGCAAAATCTACTGAGACTATGTACACATGAACAATTTTAGGACTGCAAGCTTGTACTACAGATTCAAACATAAATGACACAGCTCCAAAATCATAGTTTAGACCTACTTCTACTCATAGTAACAATAAAAAAGTGGAAGGTAATTCATGTACATTGACTAAGGGCGGATTCAGACGTGTCTTTAAATCACACAGAAGCCTC
>QEPC01003635.1:3322263-3347526 GCA_003113815.1 Sphenodon punctatus | reverse complement strand
CCGGACCTGGCCTCCCTCATCCATGCCTTCGTCACCTTGAGGCTTGACTACTGTAATGCGCTCTATGTGGGGCTTCCCTTGTTCTTGGTTCGGAGGTTGCAGCTAGTGCAGAATGCAGCGGCTCGTCTTCTTATGGGGACGGGCCGCCGGGAGCATATTACACCAGTGCTTCGAGCTCTGCACTGGCTGCCGATAGCGTGCCAAGCCAAGTTCAAGGTGTTGGTGATGATCTATAAAGCCCTACACGGTCTCGGCCCCTCATACATTAGGGACCACCTCGCCCTCCGCGCCCCAGAGCGGCTCCTGCGGTCTGCCAGGGGTGCCTTCCTGGAGGTCCCCCGTGTTAAGCGGGGGGCTACAATGGAGAGGGCATTCTCGGTAGTGGGGCCGCGGCTGTGGAACTCCCTTCCGGAGGAAGCTCACCTGGCCCCTAGCCTGTTAACATTCTGGCGAAATTGTAAGACCTGGCTGTTCGCCCAGGCCTTTGGGAGGGAGGGTGAGTAGGGTGGGGGGATTTTAGTTCCCCCCACCTATTTCTGATTTTTGGTTTTTAGATTGTATCTTAGCCCTGTTTTAATATTTTGTAATATTTATGATAATTTTTAATTGATTTTATTGTATTTTAATGGTTGGAAGCCGCCCCGAGCTGCATGGCAGGAAGGGCAGGGTAGAAATTTATAAAATAAATAAATAAATAATAAATTGCCTCGTCAAGCTAGCTATGGAACGTCTTGCTGATGGAGGCCATTGATCGGATAGCTCCAAGGCGTCCACTTCCCAGGTGTCAGCACCGCAGGCCTCCCTCGTTTTCGCAGGGGCTGCGGCCGGTGCTGAAGCAGGAGGGAAGGTGGTTGGACCGATAGTGGCATTGTTCACGTGCTGAAGCCGACAGGTTGTGGCACAGAGCAAGTTTACGAGCCTATGCCATTGCTATGCGAACAGCAAAGAAAGAGTTCTTTACTGCCCTTATAGCTTCCGCTAAATCTCGTCCAGAGGAACTGTTCCAGGTGGTATGGCGGCTGGTCAGTCCAGTCTCCCTCCACCTTGGAGTGGAGTCATCTAGTGCCCACTCTAACTTGTTCGTGGATTATTTTGAAGATAAAAATCACTTGGATTCACCATGGTTTTGACACTGCATTCTCTGCAGTAGGGCAATTGGAGGTTATGGAGGTCCTGCCTTGTCCTCGTTCTTGGGATCAGTTTCAGTTGGTGACCCCTGCCAATGCGGAGAATGTTCTTGGGGCTGTCAGGGCCACCTGTTGTGAACTGGACCCTTGCCTGTCCTGTCTGGTTAAAGCCTGCCGGGAGACGATGGGGCCGTTGCTGGCAGGGGTGGTCAATGCCTCCCTTAGGGAGGGCAGGGTGCCAGGCTGCCTTAAAGAGGCGGTAGTGCGACCCCTGATCAAGAAACCATTGCTTGATGTTGACTCCCTTGCCAGTTATCGACCGGTCTCTAACCTTCTCTTTTTAGGGAAGGTTATTGAGCGGGTGGTGGCCTGGCAGTTGCAGGAGCATCTGGATCATGTTGGTTTTCTTGATCCCTCACAGTCAGGGTTTTGCCCGGGATATGGCACCAAGACTGCATTTGTGGTGTTGGTTGACGATCTTCACCAAGAATTAGACCAGGGCTGTTTGGCCCTGTTGATTCTATTAGATCTGTCGGTGGAGATGTTGGTGGGACTGAGCAGGAGTGGGTGGTATGGTTCTTGACTGGTTCTGCACCTTCCTGGCCGGAAGAATTCAGCGAGTGGTACTCGGTGATTATTTTTCATCAACCAAGAGCTCTTGTGTGGAGTCCCACAGGGTTCTGTTTTCTCCCTTCTGTTCAACGTGTATATGCAGCCGCTTGGCAAGGTGGTCAGGAGGTTTGGCGTGCGGTGTCGTCAACATGCTGATGACACCCAGCTCTACCTCTCTTTTTCATCAGACCCAGGCCCGGCAGTCTCAGTGCTTAAAGAGTGCCCTGAAGCTGTGGGGGATTGGATGAGGGCAAACTGACTGAAGCTGAATCCCGACAAGACGGAGGTGATGTTGGTGGGTAAGGCAGCGGGGGGTAACAGTCCCCATCATTGATGGGGTCTGCCCTCTGCTGGTTCCCCAGGTACGGAGTCTGGGGGTGCTCCTTGACTCGCAACTCTGCTTGGATGCTTAGGTGGAGGCTGTGGCAAGGAGTGCCTCCCACCAATTACATCTGCTGCATCGGCTCTGGCCGTATGCTTCAGGGTCTGACCTGGCCACCGTCATCCATGTCATCAACTCTAGGCTTGACTACTGTAATGCACTCTATGTGGGGCTACCTTTGGTGATGGTACGGAGACTGCAGCTGGTGCAGCACATGGCGGCCTGTCTCCTGGTGGGATTGGGCTGTCGGGAACATATTACACCGATTCTTCGGTCTCTGCACTGGCTGCCTGTAGTCTTCCAGGCCCAATTCAAGGTGTTGGTGCTTACCTATAAAGTCCTAAACGACTTTGGCCCAACCTATTTGCAGGACCGCCTCAGGCCCCGGGTTCTGGATTGGCCCCTGTGGTCATTGGGGGGTGCTCTCCTGGAGGTCCCCTGAGGCTGCCGGGGGGGCCACGATGGAGAGGGTCTTCTCAGTAGCTGCCCCACGGCTATGGAACTCCCTGCTGGTAGAGGCCTGTTTGGTCCCAGATCTCCCCTCGTTTCGACGCTGTTGTTAATATATAATAAATAAATAAATAAATAATAATAATATAAGCATTTGTGTAGCGCCAGCTATGAACCTGGCACTTTACAGAACAATAAGATAGACGTGGTCCCTGCCTATGGCTTACTATCTAATAGACATGGAGGGGGGAGACAAGGAGAGGGGACATAGGGAGAGACACTGGATAAATAACATTCAGCAGATGCGAAGTCTCAGGTGCACGTGCTTGGCTTGGTTGCAGTAAGGCAGGAGTCTGTGGGGAGGGCAGACAATAAATATTGAAGGAAAGTTCTAGCAGGCATCGGGAAAGGCGGTGAGGAAGAGGTGGGTTTTGAGGAGGGATTTGAAGGTGCGGAGGGAGGGGGCAAGGCAGATGTGGGGAGGAAGGGAGTTCCAGGCATAGGGGGCAGCAAGGGAGAAGGGATGAAGGCGGGTAGGGGAGCAGGGGAGATGAGGGAGAGCGAGGGAGGAGGCAGAGGAGGAGCGGAGAGTGCGTGCAGGAGTGTGTAAGGAGATTATGGCTGAGACGTAAGGGGGAGCCAGGTTGTGAAGGGATTTATAAGTGAATACCAGGAGTTTATGTGAAGGATGAGTTCAGGAAGGGGGAGCCAGTGAAACGAGGAGAGGAGAAGCTTCACGTGGTCGAAGCAATGGGCTGATTGAATGACCCTAGCAGCGGAATTTTGGATGGAGATAAGGGGGGATGGGTGAGAGCGAGGGAGGCCACTAAGGAGGAGGTTACAGTAGTCAAGGCAAGAGATGATCATGGTGTGAACAAGGGTTTTGGCAGAGGAGATGGAGAGAAAAGGGTGAATCTGAGCAATGTTGTGGAGGGTGAAGCGACAGGACTTGGCAACAGAATTGATGTAAGGTTTAAAGGAAAGGTGAGTATCGAAGACGAAGCCCAAGCTACGGGCTTGGGGAACAGGGCGAATGGTGACTCCATCAATAAGGATGGACAGGGAAGAGGGAGAGGAAGGGTGGGGAGGAAAGATAAGGAGTTCAGTCTTAGCCATGTTGAGCTTGAGCTGATGTTGGGACATCCAGGCGGAGATGTCAGAGACAGTTGATGAGGCAAGCTTGGACAGACAGGGAGAGAGATGGGGGTGGAGAGATAGAGTTGAGTGTCATCAGCATAAAGGTGGTATTGGAAACCGTGGGAGGCAATGAGTTTGCCAAGGGACAGGGTGCAGATAGAGGAGTGGGCCCAGGACAGAGCCTTGGGGAACCCCAACCGAGAGGAGGATTTGGAATTGGGAAGAGACACATTAAAGGAGCGGTCAGAGAGGTAGGAGGAGAACCAGTCAAGGACAGAGCCGCAGAAGCCTAGGGAGCGGAGGGAGTCCAGTAGGTGTGAGTGGTCGACAGCAGCAGGGAGGTCAAGGAGGACAAGAATGGAGTAAAGACGCTTAGATTTAGCGACAAGTAGATAATTGGTGATCTTGGCAAGGGCAGTTTCAGTGGAGTGAAGGGGGCGGAAGCCAGATTGGAGAGGTGTCCAGGGAGGAGTTGGCAGAGAGGAGATCCAGGCAGCGGGAGTGTTGGATGTTCCACCTGGCTGGGGAGGTGGGGGGAGAGAGGATGGTTAGAGATTTTTACTCCTCCCTTTGTTGTTGTTGTTTTAAAGTTGTTTAATATTTGATGTTGTGCGCTGCCCCGAGCTGCCTGTGGCAGGATGGACAGGTTAGAAATTTGTTAAAATAAATAAATACATAAAGGTCAGAATTTCTATCCTAATTACTTTTTTGTTTTGTTTTTTCTTGTAAGGTTCAGTTATTAAGACGTTTTCAACAAATAAAATAAAATGTATTCATTAAAACAAAAAACAAAAAAACAATTGCCTGAGTCTGGAAATGGTACTTTTGCTTTGTACCACTTTGACTATAAGTCACTTTGGCATATTTGAACATTTTACTCCGAGATACCATAATTTATGCTCCTCTGTGCTCCATCACAATCCCTGCAGTTGGCCATGTACGCCTTCTTGGGATACCGTATGCTTTTCAGGTTCATACAGCCAGGGCATGTAGAGAGACTCTCTCAGCTGCTGCCCCACTACTGTGGAACTCTCTTTTCCTGGAGGTTCATCAAAGCCCAAGCCAGAGTGTTTTCTGGAAGCAATGGAAGACTTTTCTTTTTGGCCAAGCATTGGCAGGTGGGGATAAGGGTTGGGGTGTCTGAGGGATTTTAATATGTTTTTTACATTTTAACCCGCCCTCAGCATTAGGGGAAGGGAAGGATGCCGGTTTAAACAAATAAATAAAAGAGTCTTACATGCATGCTAGAGAGAAGCAGAAAAATGAACTTCAAAAATGTGGTGGGGAAATGTCCTTTCAACAATTACCTTAAACAATCTGCTTGCTTCCACTAGACTGATATAGGGCCATAGAGTCCTGGAGCTCAGGGTCAGTAGGGAACACCAGATCATCCAGTCTAACTACCAGCACATGACAGGTCACCAAGTCATACCCTACCATCTCCATACAAAACAACTATAAATTAGACAAAAATAATACCCCCACCCCCCAAATGAATTACAGTGCACTACAGGAAGAGATCTGAAGGGACCAATGTGTACTCAAGGTCCCAGCAATGGAAGGCAACTACGCTACATGCAGGGGATACACAGTCTTCAAACTGAATTGTTAACTGATGACATATTGTTCTACAATACACTGTATTGTAATAAAGGGTATGAATGTGTCCGTTATGGTTATTGCAAGTTGGTGATCCCTCATGTGAGCTCCAAGCCATTTTCCAGGTCTGAAAATCTGATTCTGTAATGTAGCCTGATGAATACTTTGCAAGCTTCCATCAATCACTCAGTACCTCAAGTTTATAGTAATGGGCGTGAATGTTGGTAGAATAATATCATTCCCTAAATTTTATACTGTGGTTTAAAATTAGAGGCGGGTGTACTGCCTCCAGGATATTGAATACCAAGGCTGAACCGAAGCACAATATTCAAAGTGAATCTCAACAATCAAGACTCAAATTTTTTGAGTTAACTATTAATGCATGTTTCAAAATATTACTTTTATCACATCTCTTCACTTCCCCCTTTTTAGCTGGGCCTGGATGCAAGGAGTGCCAAAAATCCACAACAGAGGCTGTACACGTGGTGTTTCTAGCCCAAATGGAAACCAGGCATTACTGGAAGTCTTGCAAGATTTCCAACCCAATTGCCAGACCAAAGAGGTTGGGATAAATCTGCATAATTATAGGAACCAAACTTCCAGACCTTCTGCTGTTTTTCCCATTGCTTTGTTTGCCATACTACGATGTAGAGCAAATGGAATTAATGGTCTCAACGAGACTCTAATGCTTCTTTCTGCTTTTCTTCAGAGCTTTGTCATCTGTGGTGGCGTTAGGAGCAAATATAATCTGCAACAAAATTCCAGGCTTGGCCCCTCGGCAACGAGCGATCTGCCAGAGCCGCCCTGATGCCATCATAGTGATTGGAGAAGGGGCCCAGATGGGAATCAATGAATGCCAATACCAGTTCCGCTATGGCAGGTGGAACTGATCAGCGCTGGGAGAGAAAACTGTCTTTGGACAAGAGCTTCGAGTAGGTAAGGGATTACTTACAATGGCATTAACATTAAGAAACTGGGACTGTTGGCCTTATGGCTTTCACCCTGAAATAGTGTATACATTTAAATCCAAGGCATTTGCGCATCACATACAATATGCCCTAAAAAGAACAGTAATATTTTTTCTAACTCAGTTTTGTAATAGTTAAATATGTTCAGAGACTTTTAAGTTTACTATAACTGATAATTCAAATACCTGTATTGGTAAGAATGAAATGAATCCATTTTGTTCCATGCTCAAATAATATTGTAGGAAACTGGTAACCACTTGGGACATCACTCTGCTTTGCAGACAGGCCACACAGAACTGTTCCAAAAGCACATTTTGTACCACTTAAACCAGGGGTGGTCAAACTTATGAGCCATATGATTCACTTGATCCAAGCACCTATCTCATGTAAGCTCTTGTGCTCCAGACTGGGACCTTTCCTGCTGGCTTCCACTCTAGGACATCTCAATAATTGATCTCAGGAGTGGAAAGAGGAGCACTACCCTAAAAGAGAGCCTCACCTGCTCCATTGGAGGAGTTTGCCTAGCTTGTCTCCTCCCCCGGCGGAGACACTCCATGGGGAGCTAGTGATCTCCAAGAGGCTGGTTCCCCTCCTCACACTGATCTACTAGAGAATAGAATAGGTTGTGATCTACTGGTAGATCATAAGATTGTATATTGGCTACCCCTGACTTAAGCAATAAGAGATTCTTAATTGGCTATTAGGGATGTGCGAACACGGTTCGGATGTTCGGAGTTCAGCCCAAACTCGGTCTGTTTGGACGTCCGAACTGAATGTCCGAACCGATCTTGAAAATGTCCAAACAGTTTGGTCATGTTCGGGTTAGTTCGAATGAGTTTGGGGTTGGGAAAAACGTGACTTTGGGCGGGAACAACGTGACTGGAAGGGGGAGGCAGCTGAAGAGCAGACTTCCTGGCACCAGGGGTGGAGACCAGGGGTGGTCCCAGGGCCAAATGATACCGATACAGAAAAAAAAATATTTGAATTTGGTATTGATTTCGGTATCGATAGCGCTATTTTCAGATGTTCGGCTGAACCGAACAGCTGAACCCGAACTTGGGTTTCGAACCGAATGACCGAACGCCCGAACTGCGTTCTGTTCGCACATCCCTATTGGCTATGTAAAAAAATTGGAGAAGATTCAAAGGACAGCAACCAAGATGATAAAGGGACTAAAATGCAAGCCATATGAAGAAAGGCACAAGGAATTGGGTATGTTTTGTCTAGAGAAGAGATGACTGGGGGGGGTGGGGGGGGAGGGGAGAGGGGCATGATAGTTTTCAAATATCAAAAAGACTGCCAAAAAGACAGTTGTTCTCCCCTGCCATAAAAAGGTACAAAAGAGAGAATGGGCTTAAATTGCAACAAGGTAGATTTTGGTTAAGTAGTAGGAAAAACTTAACTATAAGAAGGGTTGGGCAATGGAACTGGTTGCCTAGGGAGGTTATGGAATCTTCTTCCTTGGATGTTGGGCAAGCATCACTCTGAGATACAGAAGGCAGAGAACATTCTGCCTTGTTGGACTAACAAGTCCTTGTGATCTCTTCCAGCCCTACTGTACTTCGGATGTTAGCAAGGATGGGCCTGCGATGCAGTCGGAATATTCAGGAATAAAGAGCTGTGGCATAATATACACTAATGTAAAGATAACAGAGATTTCTTGGAGTAAATGGTATTTCTAAGGGAAATAACTTGAGATACAGAATATCTGCTTAATAAATGCATACAGAGTAGTAATTAGTTTGTGCAGCCACTTTCTATTGATTCTATATCCAGTATTATTCAATAGAAGGAGTCATGGAAAATACCAGTCCGTATCTCCTGTACTGAAATTTAGGGATGGGCGAACGTGGTTTGGAAGTTTGGAGTTTGGACCGAACTCAACTAGTTTGGTCGACTGAACCAAACTTCCGAACCAAACTCAATTTTCGAAACCGAATTTCCGAACTCGGTTCTGTTCGCCCATCCCTATTGGATAATATTCCATTTAGTTCAATGCGGAGTTCGGACTGAACTCGAATAGTTCGGTCAACCGAACCGAACTTCCAAACCGAACTCAATTTTCTAACCTAACCGAATTTCCGAACTCGGTTCTGTTCGCCCATCCCTACTGAAATTTTCATCCTCATCTCCGCTCAAGATTTTGATTAGACATCTGTCCTATACAGAGGAGCCATCAGAATTTACTCCTGCAGGGCAAGGGACAGGGATACCTGTTCATCAAAAAGGGGCACTGTGCCCCTTTCTGAGCATTGTGATGTCATGGGGCCTGGAAAAAGGCACGGCCATGTCAAAGAGGAGTGGGCCAAATAACTTTCCTGCCTCTTTCTAACATACCCAAGTCCTTTCCAAACATTGTAATATCACAGAGCTTGGAAAGGGGTGTGGCCATGTTGGTAAAGGGTGGGAGAGCTCCTTTGCCCACGCTCATTTCCTATGTGGCCTTGCCCCCCAAGCCCAAAGGGCTCAGACGGGGTGAGGACAGGCAGGTGCAATTGCCCCCACTTCTTGGCACCCATGGTCCCATACATTAAAGCCTGAATCCGACCCATTGCACAATTTTCTGTTAAATACAAGAGCATCAGTTTGTTGTGGCTGTCCATTATAATGTTCTCTATCCTCTATACTAAAAAGGAAGCATGGTGCCCCATATTTTTCAGAAAATAATACAATCAGTCCCCATTGTTGAAGAGAATATATACATACTGGGACAACTTCTACACCCACTGGTATCTGTGCTTTCTGTAAGTAGTGGTGGAGGAAAATTACAAAGGTGAGTTGAACTGGACCTCTGATATGCAATCAGCATATTTTGCAATACCGTAAAATGTAATGGCATGATTTCATGTATAGTGCCCATGCAAGAACTCAAGGACTTATAGGAGGACTGGTGTGCTTCTGGTGAGAGAGGCCTAAGAATCTGACACACTATTCTGGCATTTCCTTCACACCAAACAGTGGTGTCACTAGGCATAAGCAATCTAAGCCACTGCTTAGGTCCCCAAGCTTCACCAATAGTTGTCTCCGCATGTGGAATGGCCCATTAGTGCCCCTCTCCCTTTCTTTTGCGCAGGGCAAGTAGGTGCACCCAACAACTGGCCAGGAACAACTGCTGTGGAGAGAAAAATATGAGGTGGCAGGAAGGGGGCAGAATTTAAGAGGATGAGGAGTTGCTATTGTGTATGAAACAGTTTGCACATCCCTTTGAATGCTTCTCTTTGAGCTATTTATCAGCCAATCCCGAAAAATGTTACTTCCTAAAAATTTCTGGAAAACAACAATTTTCTGGAAAATAGAAATGAGGAAAACAGGCTTGTAACACTTGTAACTCGTGTAATAGTTACTTGTAATAAGGGATACTGACATTCAGTCTTTGTGATCTCAGTGTACAAAGAAAAGGGCCCCACAGACTTCACATCTGCTGTAGAAACCAACCAGTTCCAATTACTGGGTGATGTTTGGATTTTGAAAGATTTTCCTTGACATTATGCTAATGCCTATGATAATGAACCATTGTCCTACCTACCCAGGGATTTCTCCTCGCTGCTGTATCTCCGACAAGAGAGAATGTCATGGGACTTTTTATTTGTTAGGGTTATTTTCCCTAGCCTAAAGAGGAACTTTGTTGTTACTGGACTGACCTGTTACCCAGTTGTGACTTCACGATAGGTAGTCATGAAGAGTCCATCTCCACACCTGCAGTGGGGAGGTTAGTTGGATTAAAATGGGACTCTTGTGACATCTAGAGTTCCTTGGTAAGAGAACTTTTCCACTGCTGTAACACTGGTTTATCATACTGTACAGCAATGCAAACATTGGCTGCCTTAGACGCAATGGAAAGGGGTACCTGAATGTGTGTTGACACCATTGTATAACCACACGTGTTTTGTCATGTTTAATACGTTACAGTACTTAGACGCAACGGCTGCCTTTCCATGTCCAGAGTCTTATCGGGCTTCTGCCTGCTGCTTGCACCAGAAGTTCTCCTTGCAGAAGCACTCCCGTGGAATTATGGGAGTTGTAGTCCATGTGGGAGAGTGGTCAAGTCTGCCCCAAATCCTCCACTCTGTGCTGCAGTTAAACAGCTCATTCTTCACTGCTTACCCCCATCCTCCTGGGTGCTTTGGGAAAGCACACAGACAGTGTGCAGCAAGGAACAAGCTGTTTGGCAGCAGTGTGGAGCAGAGTATTTGGGGAAGACAAGGAGGAATCAGGGTAGAGAGACCAGAAATAACTGTGAACACACCACCCAATGTCTTGAGACACAACGTTAGCCATGTGGAAAGGGAAAACTCTCAACTGCAGCACCCAAGACATCTGTGTAACCAACAAGGAGTTGATGGGAGACTAATGGGTGGGGTGGGGGGGAGCAGACCAGTGGCGAAAAATAGTGATGGTGCTTAGACACAATGCACAGTCACGTAGCAAATGTCTTAAGCACCCGATCACCGTTGTGTCTAAAGACACGAATTGTAACCACTGCACTGGGTTAACACCAACTGCTTACCATGAATGACTGAAAATATTCTGAAGAAACCCCTGTTCTTGGTTTTAAACTTAGGCATGAATATATACTTTTGTAAGTAGAGCTTGAATTAAGATGCTTAGATTTTTTTAAAAAAACCCGATGCTTTTATAGGGTAGTTAAGGGGAAGATGAATGAACTTGAGCTCCAAAAGTGTGGAGATTGCAAATTAAGGCTTCTATCTTTACTCACATGCCTTGTAGCAGTAAAGACGTTGCTATACCAGTCTTGTGGTGACAGTGGATAAGTGTTGTCAGGACCAGGGCTGGAAAATACCTAGTCATACGGGAATTAACTCTTTGATAGCTTATTTGCAAATAATTCTCCACCTTAAGTCTGTCTATGCCGGGTACACAAGTCCTCCGCGCCCCCCCCCCCTTGGCCTATCTAGCCCCCAAGCCTTGTCAGGTATCAGTCCACTGACAGACCTTTAACAAGCAGTGTTTACCCACTTCTCCAGGCTGGTCTCTCTGGTTCCTTCTCAGGTCGCTTTGGCAGGGATGCTCCTGCTCTGGCTTCCAGGCGGCTTCTCTATTCCCAGGAGCTTGAACCATGCAAGTAGTTCCTGCAGAGCTCCTTCCTCTGCTGAAGCCCAATACAGACTGAAGCTTCTCTGAGTCTGCCTCAGCACTCTTATACAGCGAAGTGGCCATGCCCAGTTCTCAGTCACTTCCGCTTCCTGTTACCCACTCTGGGTCTTTCTTAAAGGGCTAGCAGCCCTGTCTGACTGCGCTCAGTTACAGTTACACATTCTCACATATTGTACTCACTAATAACTAAGGTTCCATGCACGCACACTTTGCATTGTCTTTCAACCCCAAACCTGTTCCTTTGCAGACTGGGGAAAACACTGAAGGTGCGGACGGAAGGGGGGAAGAACGGCTTGCCATGTGTGGGGCAGTGGGCAGTTTGATGTCTGCAGCTTCAGTGTTGCCCCCAACCTGCAGAGGAAGCGGATTGAGAATTGCCCTGGTTTTTGAAATGGGATACACTAAATCCCCCCTGCTTCCGCAGTACCAACCTGAGCCAGATATATCCCTCCTCCTCCTCGGCTGCTCACCTCCCTGTACACACTGATACCCACCCCCCAGTTGGCCTCCCACAGATGCCTTCACCCCTGGTCAGCCCTACATAGATGCCCACATACCTACCTCTCTCAGTCCCACCTGCCCAGGCAAACAAATGTGCCCCACCCCTGTTGCCCATTCCCAGTCCCGTCCCACCCCACCCCCTGGTCCCACACAGATGCCCCCCCACTCTGTCCTACTAGTCCAGATTGGCACAGATGCTCCCACCCCTGAAGCCCATTCCTAAACCCCTCCCCCCACTTTTCTGACCATGCACAGTTGAGACCTTTCACTCCGCACTTCTTCCACCCCTCCCATCCCCCCAACCTGCCCATTCCCAACCACCCTCCCCTGGCCCTGACCATATGCCACCCCACTTACCCACCTGTTTGTTCCTGCACAGATCCACCCACCCCCACCATGTGTTCCCACCCCCTACCTGTCTGGTGCACAGAGATGCCCTCACCCCTGCCACCTGTTCCCAGTCTCCATTCTCACCCACCTGCCAGCCCGCTTCCCCTGTGCCTCCTCCTGCCCTCAGGTCTCCAATTCCTACCTACTCATGTTTCCCCCTCCTCTCTCCCATCTTCAGTTCTCACTCGCCCACATTGCCTCCCTCCCGCACCGGAGATCTCCCCACCCACATTGCACCCCATCCCCTCCCCACCAGAAAACCCCCTCCTTCATCCCGGTTCTCCAATTCCTACCCACCTGAATTGCTCCCCTCCCTCAAACCTCTTAAGGCATTTTCACACAAGACACTCTCCACCCACTACCCACCCACCCACTATACATGTTGCAGGGCTGCAGTGTTGCCCTATGGGTTACCTGTAGCATGTATAGTGGGTGGGTGGGGGGTGGGTGGAGAGTGTCTTGTGTGAAAATGCCTCTTGTCTCACCTCACCCACACACATTTGTCTCTTCTCCTGCATTTCTCCCTGCACCTGCGGTCTCCTTCCCAACCACCCCCCAGGAAATGTTTTATCCTTCCAGATCAAGTGGAAACTTCCTGTGATTTGTTGGTACTTTCCTAACGTTTTGCTACTTTTGTGACATCTTGGTACTTTTGTGACTTTCTATCAGTATTTTCCCTGGCTTGTCCATACCATCTGCACCATTTCTATACCTGTGTTTGCACTTAGTTATCCACACCACTTTTATAATTCTTTTCCCACTTACAGAGCCATCTGTACTATGTCTGTAGTACACACTATCTTTGTATGCAACACTAAACCCGACAGCATCTCACATAACAGAATGTTACTGAAACAGATAGCAGAGAAGCTGCTTCTGAGGTTTTTTTTTCTTCACTCATGTCCAGCTCTGCAGGGGTACTTTGCCACATCCACACTTCAAAATTACAACTCCAAATTGAAAAAAAAACAACAACTCTGCATAAGAAACCAGAATAGGGTCAACATGATTGCTGAAATACCTGTAACTCTTAATAGCACTCTTGTCACTAGCTACACACGTGCACACAAGATTTCTGCTTTTGCCTCCAAAATTCAACTCAGTCATTTAAAACAGATTTTCTTGAAATTTGGAAACATTCCACACCTTCTCCCAAATGACTCTTCCTACCAAGATTCACACTGTTAGGACATACCATGCTGATTTTATAATTATTAGAATGTTCCTGATTAGATTGGTGTAATACAGAGGCCTTAACTTATAGAATTGGGCCCTTGGCTCTATAATATTGATATTAATATTACAACCTGAGATTTGCAACCATGAATGAACAGTTGCGACACTCACTTCTAGGCGTGCCTCCATCTTTGCGGACTTCAAAGTCCCCTTTCAGCAACCTGAAGGTGCTGATGACACCCAACTGAGCCTCTCTTTTTCAACAGACCCAAGTCCGGCAGTCTCGGTGCTTACTCGGTGCCTGGCAGCTGTGAGGGATTGGATGAGGGCTAGTCGACTGCAGCTGAATCCTGACAAGACGGAGGTGATGTTAGTGGGTAAGGCGATGGACTTGGCGGCCCCCATCATCGATGGGGTCTGTCCTCCATTGACCTCCCAGGTTCGGAGTCTAGGGTGCGCCTCGATGCACAGCTCCGCCTGGATCTCCAGGTCGAGGCTGTGTTGAGGAGTGCTTTCCGCCAGTTGCATCTGGTGCGACAGCTTCGGCCGTTCATTTTGGACTCTGACCTGGCCAGTCATCCATGCTTTCATTGTCCTCTCGACTAGACTACTGTAACGCACTCTATGTGGGGCTAACCCATGGTGATGACGCAGAAATTGCAGCTGGTGCAGAATGCGGTGGCCCATCTCCTAGTGGGATTGGGCCGCCGGGAGCATATTACACCAGTGCTCCACTCTCTGATCTGACTGCCGGTGGTTTTGCAGGCCCAATTCAAGGTGTTGGTTTTAACCTATGAAGTCCTAAATGATTTGGGCCCTGCCTATCTGCGAGACCGCCTCACTCCCCGTGTCCTGGATTGGCCCCTGTAATCGTCTGGGGATGCCCTGCTCAAGGTCCCCCAGGTTTCTCAGGTGGCCACACAGGAGAGGGTGTTCTCGGTGGCCGTGCTGCCCCTATGGAACTCCCTTCTGGTGGGGGCCTGAATGGCCCTGGACCTCCCCTCTTTTTGGAAACGTTGCAAGACCTGGCTGTTCCGCCAGGTGTTTGGCAGGGGAGAGAAGTGATGGGTGGCGGGGTTTCTCTGCTTCCTCCTTTTATGATTGTTTTAATTGTTTTTTATGGTTGTAAGCCGCCCTGAGCTGCCTGTGGCAGGATGGGGCAGGGTAACAAGTTTTTAAAATAAATAAATAAATAAATAATAATAAATAAACCTCGCACAGTTGGAGTTTAGACATGCCTCCCCACAGTGAAAGTTGCCCGGCTGCCACTGGAAACAGCGACACTGGATGGCTTGTGCATTCTTTTGAAAACTGGACTTGTCAAATCTCGATATCAAGGTTTGATAAGTCCAGTTTACAAAAGAATGCACGAGCCACCTGGCACTTCTGTTTCCAGTGGTGGCCACTGGCCAGGTGACTTCCGAGTGCAGGGAGGCATGTCTAAACGCCACCTGCGCAAGGTTACTGAAAGTGGAATTTGAAGTGTGCAAAGTTTGAAAGCACATCTAAAAATGGGCTCAATTGTGTCAATTACAACTCAAGTTCCTTTATAACAATAGTCTGATGCTGTTCAGTACATATTCGATGGAACTGTGCGCCTGCACCAACTACAGTAAATGCGTTGCTGGCAGATATCACTTATTTATACTCAGAAGCCTTTTCACAGTAAAACACTAACTAGAGCTAGTCAAACTGTCTGGTTTAGTTCAGAGAAAAATTATTATTATTATTATTAGCAAGCATTTATATAGCGCAGGCAATGTACCTGGTGCTTTACAAAGTAATTTAATAGACACAGTCCCTGTCCTAGGGCTTACAATCTGAGGGGGGGTGGGGGGAGACGAAGGAAGGGGAACAGAGGTAGAGACAAGGAGTGTAACATTCACGAAGATGCGAGGTTCCAGGTGCACACACTTGGCTTGGTTACATCAAGAACAATGACTGGTTGGTCCATGTGGTGAGGATATGAGTACACAGACCTCAGGTAACAGACTGTACTGGATGGAAGGTATCAGTAGGATTTGGCATCAGAGTCGATGTAGGGTTTAAAAGAAAGGGGTGAGTCAAAGATGAAACCTAAGCTACGGGCTTGGGGAACGGGAAGGATGGTGATCCCATCGATGAGGATCGACAGGAAAGAGGGAGAGGAAGGATGATGGGGGAAGATAAGGAGCTCAGTTTTAACCATGTTGAGTTTTTGACATTGAGACATCCAGGTAGAGATAGCTGGTGAGGTGAGCTTGAATAGATGGAGAGAGAGAGAGAGAAAGAGAGAGAGAGAGAGAGAGAGAGAGTGAGAGTGAGAGTAGAAAGACAGAGTTGAGTGTCATCAGCGTAGAGGTGATACTGGAAGCCATGGGAGGCAATGAGTTTGCCTAGGGACAGGGTATCGATAGAGAAGAGGAGAGGGCTAAGGACGAAGCCTTGGGGAACACCAACTGAGAGTAGAAGGGAGGAAGAGGTGGAGTTGGCAAGACACACATTGAAGGAGCGGTCAGAGAGGTAGGAGGAGAACCAGTCAAGGATGCAGCCATGGAAGCCAAGGGAGTGAAGTGAGTCCACCAGCTTCAAAAGTGTTACATTTTAATTTGGAAGAATTCAAAATGGAAATATTTTACTCTTAAGAACCTTTAAAATTTTGGTAATAAAATGTTCCAAAAATGGAATTTTCAAAATTGTTTTCAATTTAAAAAAAAAAAATGTTTGTGGTTAATTTCATTATTGTGAAGATTTCAAGGTTTTGTTTTCACATTATTATTATTATTATTAGTAGTAGTAGTATTAGTATTAGTATTAGTATTAGTATTAGTATTAGTATTAGTATTAGTATTATTAGGTCAAAAATGAAATTTTGAAAATGTCAGAATTTTGTGGGAAAGTGTTTTCAAAGAAGAAAAAAGAAAAAGCTATATTTCCCCCTTAATTTAATTAAATGTATTTATTTATATAGTTCCAGAAGTGTACCAGTGATTGGCACGGTACAATCATTAGTTATAGACAGGTCCCTACCCCCAGGGGCTTACAATCTGAGAGACAAGGGAGAGACAAGCATCAGGTAAGACAAGAGTACATTTATGAGGTTGAGAAGTTGCAGGTGCACATGCTTCACTTAGTTACAGGGAACTAAATTCTGAGTGAGAGGGAAGAGGACACAATTTCACTCATGATAAGCTAGGGAAGGCGTGACAGAAGAGGTAGGATTTCAGGATGGATTTGAAAGTTGGGAGGGAGTGAGCAGAGTGAATGTGTCCAGGGAGGCAGTTCCATGCATGAGGGGCAGCAAGAAAGAAGGGGCAAAAAGGTTTAGAAAAGCAAGGGTGTGGCAGACAGGCAAGGGTGGGGGCAGAGGAGGAGCAAAGCTCCTGGGTAGGAGAGTGGCAGGATACAAGAGTAGAGAGATATGGGGGAGCAAGGCCATGAAGAGCCTTGAAGGTGAAGACCAGGAGCTTGTGCTGAAATCGCGCATGTAAAGGGATCCAATGTAGGGTGGAGATAGGGTGGCCATACTTCCCCTTTAAAAGAGGACGCTTATGAAAAATACCCTGCACCATGTATTTTTCATACGCATTCTGTTTTAAAGGGGAGAGATGGCCACCCTAAGTGGAGAGGAGGAATTGAACGTACATCCTAAACAGTTACAAATCAGTACTACCCTGGAGTAAGTAGAAGCATTACTTTTTAAAGTGAAAGCTAAAATACATAATCATAAGAGTTCAGCAGCTCGGACTTTAAATAAAACTTCAACTAACGTGAGGGTTGACAACATTGACTGTGCTAAATTTCATGGGTTGTGTTGTCTGCTTATTCAGCACAAAGTCCTTATCTTTACCTTCAGGGCTGTTCATGGTCTTGCTCCCACCGATCTTTCCACCCTTGTTTCCTACTATATTTCCACCCTCGCCAGTATCTCTTGCTTCCATAAATCTCTTTGCCCTTCTCCTGTGCTGCTACCTATACCTGGTACTCCTTCTCTGAACATATTTGCTCTGCTCCCTCCCAACTTTCAAATCCCTCCTAAAACCTACCTTTTTCATCAGGCTCTCCTTAGCTCCTCATCTCCATAGACTGCTCACTGATGTTTCTTCTGCTGTCCTGTCATTCATGGTCTGCTTCTCCCCTATAGCTAAACTAAGCAAATGCACCTGTGACTTCTCAACTTTGTGAATTTATCCCTGATTCTACCTGTATTTTCCTCTCCCTTTTCTCCCCTCCTCTTTCCAACACTGTAAGCCCCTCAGGGCCTGGGATATGTCTCTAATTACTGATTGTACAGTGCCGGGTATATTTCTGGTGCTATATAAATAAGAAATAATAATGATAAATTATCAAATTATGTGAAATTTTAAAACCTTTTTTAAATTTGAAAATTTATTAATTTATTGTATTCTGAAAAACTTCCTAAGACTGAAAATTGTCTGTTTTCTGTCCACATATCATCTTTGGGTTCCTTTAGGGTAGAGACTTTCCAAGTGAATTGGGGATTTTGTCATATATTTTCCATTAATTTTAATTAAAATCTGAGCCTAAATCCTGCATTGCTTTGAAAAGCTCAAACTAGGTACATAGTTTAAGTATATTTTACTCTTCCTTGGAATTTTATGACTATCTCGAGAATCTCTTGCCAAAAACTTATTGTATCTGCATTTAAATACATAGCATATTATAATATGTACACATTCCTTTTCCTCCTTCCTTCCTTTGCCAAACTCAATGCCCGAAAAACTGGGAAATGAAAGTTAGATTATAAGGTTTTGTGTTGTTATTGTACATCATAGAGGTCATTATGATTTAGGTGTGGTATAGCTTAGAGAACTGACTGGGAGCTTTATGTGATGTTGCAATCCCAGTCTACATACTCTACCTTATTCAATATTTTATTATATTAATAAGCAACAATTTATATTACCATAATTATACTTTAGAATTTAAATATGAATTTATAATACAAATTTGTATTATAATAAAAGAAATTTTATTATATAATAGGAGCAGCCACTTACCATGTTTCATTATAATTACCAAAAGTTTAAATGCTAATAAAGCTTAAACTGGAAAAGATATTGTTTAGACAGTTAACATGTGTGATTCATGGGAGTGTACGTGTAACATGGCCAAATTGTGAATATTTTGGTGAAGGGATGACCGTCTTACGGCAGTTCATTTTTTTATCAAAAGAAAAAATATCCAGACTTAGTGACCTTTCATCGGCCCGCTCTAGCTATGTTCTTAAAGCTCCATTTGAACTGAAAGTTAGCATGGGCCCTATTTTCCAGACTTCCTTGTTACGTTCTACTTGCACCTTTTACTGTGACTTAAAATGTAAAAGTTATGAAAACTTCCAGTTGCAGCTTAGAGGAGCAGGTTGGTGGGGAGTTCCCTTATGGACATTGTTCTGCAACAATGTTTATATACAACAAATGTGTACAAACTTGTACAACAAACTTGTTCGACAAACACTCACTGTTGTGGAGCAATCCATTGATTCATAAATGAACTCCCCGTAGATCCTCTCCACATGTCACATCAGCATGTCCTCTTGGAATTCATGATATCAAGGAAAGAGAAAGCTGAGCATAGTCGGACGTGTACCCTGGACTTTAGGAAAGCTGATTTTAATAAACTCAGATATAAGCTAGGTAGGATCCCATGACTAGAAAATCTAAAGGAGAAAGAAGTCCAAGATGGGTGGGAGTTTCTGAAAAATGACATACTGAAAACACCATCACAAACAATTCCAATGAGAAAGAAAAATGGGAGACATCTAAAGAAACTAGTGTGGCTGCACAATGAGCTTTCTGATGAGCTGATAATTAAAAAGGACATGTATGAGAAATGGAAGGAGGGACTAATCACCCAGGACGAGTACAGAGATGAGTAGCCCAAACCTGTAGGGATGGTATCAGGAAGGCTAAAGCTTAGAATGAGCGGAGGCTTGCGAGAGATGCTAAGAACAACAAAAAGGAGGTTTTCTGCTATGTCTGAAGCAAGAGAAAGAACAAGGAAGCAGTAGGTCCATTGCTTGGTGAAGATGGCAAAATGTTAACAGGTGACAGAAAGAAGGCAGAATTGCTCAACTTCTATTTTGCCTCTGGCTTCTCCCACAAGGGAAACTATGTCCAACCTGGCAAGAGTAGCACTAATGAGAAAGGGGAGGAATTGCAGCTCAGGATAGGTAAAGAGATGGTAAGAGAACACCAAGCTACTTTAAACGAGTTCAAGTCTTTGGGGCCAGATCCTAGGGTACTGAAGAAACTTGCAGATGTAATCTTAGAACCTCTATCTATAATCTTTGAGAACTCTTGGAGAATGTGTGAGGTGCTGGAAAACTGGAGATGGGCAAATGTCCCTATCTTTAAAAAGGGAATAAAGGAGGATCCAGGAAACTATAGAGTGGTTAGCCTGACATCGATACCTGGAAAGATATTAGAACGGATTATAAAGCAGTCAATCTGTAAGCATTTAGAAAACAATGCTGTGATTACTAGGAGCCAGCATGGGTTTATCAAGAACAAGTCATGCCAGACTAATCTTATTTCCTTTTTTGATCGAGTTACTAATTTAGTAGATCATGGGAATGCCATGGCATGGACGTAGTATATCTTGATTTAGGAAAGCATTTGACAAAATCCCCCTGATATCCTTCTTGACAAGTTAGTTAAATATGGGCTAGATGAAACTACTGTTAGGCGGATTTACAGCAGGTTGAGAACTCTTTGGGTACTCATTTATGAGTGTTCATAAATGGCTCCTCATCAATCTGGAGAGAGGTATCAAGTGTGGTGCCTTAGGGCTCGGTCCTGGGCCCTGTACTGTTCAACATCTTTATTAATGACTTGGATGAAGAAGTAGAGGAGATACTTATCAAATTTGCAGATGACACAAAACTGAGAGGGATAGCTAACACCTTAGAAGACAGAAACAAGATTCAAAATGATCTTGACAGGATGGAAAGCGGAGCCAAAACTAATAAAACGCAATTCAACAGAGGGTATTTTCAGATGTTACGAGATCACGCTCAACCACAGACAATCCCCTGTGGTGGGGAATGGTCTCGTAACGTCTGTTTGATCCCCGCCAGATGTTCACCACAGTGAACCACCGGCAGGGATCAAAATAACAACGCTTTCGAGGATGGTCCAGGGACCATCTTTGAAAGCGTGGTCAAAGTGATTCCCGCCGGTGGTGAACACCCAGTGGGAATCACTTTGTGCCCCCAATAGACGTGACATTACCATGCTCAACCATGGCAGGATTCACCGTGGTTGAGTGTGGTAACATCTCGTCTGGCCCCTGAAAACGGCCCGGAATCAGCAGCCATGCTCGCTACCGATTCCGGGCCGTGGTCAATACCCTAGGGGGCAGGCGGGCGCCGCAGTGCAGCACCCACCCGTCTCCCAGAGGTCAGACAGCCTCGGAAGCATGGGGGGGGGGGCAGGGCTGTGCGGCCACACATTGCGCCGCACAGCCCCGCCCTCTCCCCGATTCCCTGGCGGATTCTTCCAGCTCGTCTGTTGATGGGCCAGTCTGATTCCACCGGGGAATCATTTGGGTGATTCCATGACAGGGTCAATAGGACCCCCGTCACATCTGAAATCACCCAGAGATAAATGTAAAGTTCTGCATTTAGGTAAGGAAAATCAAATGCACAAGTATAGGATGGGTGATACCTGACTTGGCAGCAGTAGACGTGAAAAGAATCTTGGGGTTGTAGTTGATCAAAGCTGAACATGAGTCAGCAGTGTGATGCAGCCACTAAAAAGGCTAATGCAATTTTAGGCTGAATTAACAGAAGCATAGTGTCCAGGTTACGAGAAGTAATAGTTCTACTCTATTCTGCACTGTTCAGACCTCATCTGGAGTACTGTGTCCAGTTCTAGCCAGCACATTTTAAGAAGGGCATTGACAAATTGGAACAGGTTTAGAGGAGAGCGACAAAGATGGTCAGGGGTCTGGAAACCAAGTCCTATGAGGTGAGGTTGAAGGAGCTGGGTATGTTTAGCCTGGAGAAGAGAAGACTAAGAGGAGACATGATAGCTGTCTTCAAATATCTGCAGGGCCGCCACATAGGAGAACTTGTTGCTCCTGAGGTCAGGCCTAGAACCAATGGACTCAAATTACAAGAAAGCACATTTTGACTAGACATTAGGAAGAACTTCCTAATGGTAAGAGCTGTTCGATAGTGGAACAGATTAGGAGGTGGCGGGCTCTTCTTTTCAAACAGACGCTGGATTGTCATCTGTCAGGGATGCTGTAGGTGTGGATTTCCTGCATTGAGCAGAGGGTTGGACTAGATGACCTCTGAGATCCCTTCCAACTCTAAGATTATATTATTCTAGGTCTCCCACCATGGCTATAAGTTATCAGCAGGGACTTGTGTTTATTTTATTTATTTATTTATTTATTTATTGTATTTTACCCCACTCCTCTCGCCTAAGTGACTCAGAGCAGCTTACAAAATTTTATAAATGCATAAAAACAAACACAATATAAACAACATAAATAAATTATACATTCCAAATTCATTAAAAAAAATCTATTAAACCACAACTAATGCATAAAAACAAAGAAAAAAGAACAAAAACATTCCCACCCCCAAGCCCCAACCCATCTAACCCCCTTTCCCCTTCCCCTCCTCCCCCAACAAACGCCTGGCGGAAGAGCCAGGTCTTACAATTCTGCTAGAAGGTGAGAGGGGCTATTTTTAATGAGGTATTAAAAATGTCGATTTTAATGGATTTTATTATATGTTTTAAAATGTTGTTAGCTGCCCCGAGATGCTTGTTAACAGGAGGGGGTGGCATACAAATATAATTATAAATAAATAAATAAATGAAATAAAAGGTTAGGGCTGGGGTGAACCTCCACTGGAAGGGAATTTCAAAGCGACGGTGCAGCCGCCGAAAACACCCTCCTGTCCATCCGAACCTGCTGGTAATGCAGGACATCCAGGAGGGCGCCCCCAGAACCACCCAGGCAGGGGGTGAGGTGTTCACTGTGTTTTCTCCATTGCCACCAATGGGGAAAACATACGAACATGGGTTCCCAGTTATAAGTAAGCAAAATATTGGAGACTCAGTCTCCGGCATGTTTAGCGATAACATGGGGTGTTACTTAAGGTGGTGATATCCAGGCCTCTGGACATGTTTACAGAAGGTTAATAGTTTTCGGTTTTTATAAATGACTGGGAATGAATTAGAGAAACTTGAAATCCTTTTATCATTACTAAATAAAAAGCACCAAGGGCAGAGTGTAATCAGGTGTCTCCACCCAGAGCCTCTAGGGGGCACTGGCATGGCACACAGGGAATTGGCTCAGGTCTGGTCCCAGTAAAGGAAATACTCTTAATTTTATTAGAGTCCATGTATAAGTCCCTCCATGTTTAGGTATTTAGTAAGTCTGTGACTTACAGGGTTAAGTAGCCCTGTGTAAGTCCTATAGGTTTGAGCAAGTCTGGCCTCCAAACTACCCCTTCCAGCCAGCCTGCTCCACCAGCTGTTTGCAAGATTCACCCACACTGGTCCTTAATTATACAGTGCAACACCAGCCTTCTCGTGCATAATAAAGAATTGACACCACCTGGGAGTTCTCATGGAGAGTGGTTCCTCACCGAAGGCCTCTGTCCTGGGATGACTCAGCTTACAAGGCTTCCATGTCTGACCAAGGCCTTTCCATCCCAGCTCTCTTCAGGTCTAGCTTCTAAGGCTTAGAAGCTGCTCTCAGACCTATTTCTTCAGCTCCCCCCTCACACTGAGGCTTCTACTCCTTATAACCCAGAAATCCTTAGAAGTCTACTAGCACTATCCACAGTCGATCTGGCACCAGTGCCCTGCAGCACCTGCCAGCGGAGCAAGCCTTTGTTTAGTAGGCACAGCTGTGGCTGTTATGCTGGTGCTACAACCACCCTGGCACACAGAGTTAAACCTGAGGGTTGAGGTATGGCGTGACTAACTTACAGGTGTGCGTGTGTGTCTGCGTGAAACCTTTCACCTTAACTATTCCCTTGAAGTGTAGGTTTGTTTGTTTGTTTTTAAAATAAAATAAATAAGATATCATCGTGCTCTCTAGGTATGTCCTAGACTGAGTCTCAGGCCCTAAGTGAGGTTTGTCAACTTTCCTTTTCAGCTGAGCTGAAGGAAATTGCTCTCAATATTCCATTACCTCAGACGCATCTCCTCTCCCTCACAGCTGCTGCACTGATTTCCACATTCCATGACATCACACCTGCTCTCTGTCCCCCACTGCACCCCGTACCTCAAGCCTAACTGAGAAATGTTGGAACACACTGGAAGCGCCACAGGCTGCTTCTTTATTCTCAAAAGGAAAAAATTTAAAATATTATAATTATTTAAAATTTGAAACTTTTCCCCCCACTTCAAAAGTGCCCTATGCACAATTTTGTCAGAATACACCTGTGATCAAAGTTCTGGGACACACGTTTCTGTAGTTGCTGAGAACATTAACTACCAAAAAATTGTCTTGAAACTTTTTTCCACATACAACCCAAAAAAACAGTTTGAAAATTCAAAGACCCCAAGAAGTAAACCCATGGTAATTTCATATTGGGCAATGTGGTTTTAGAGATATTAAGTGCTTAGTTCTTCATTATGTCTGCGATGTAACCTTAACTATTCATGCATGGCCAGCATATGAATAATTAAATGATGGTGCATGCAGACAGCCAGGATATTTCATTTGTCATCTGCGTATAAAGAGAAAATATTTTATTTAGAATGGTGGCAGTAAAGTCTCTTATTGTAAGTTCTTATAATGATTTCCCACTTACATTCAAGTTTGCTTTCCCTTCTTTGCTGATTTTCACAACTGTAGGCCCTTTTTACATTAAATGTTCCCACGCATGGACACCCATCATCCACATGGGGGAGCATCTCTTGTAAAGGTGGAGGTGCATGAGTGTGGGATCCTGTGACCCATGCATCCCCACCCACCCTCCATGCACAGAGCAACTGGTGACAACGCAGCTTACTCCATTTATGGGAATGGGTGTGTGCCCATCTGCACCCCTGCCTGCCCCCCGCAGTGGCGCACACACAGACTGCCCCACCCTTATTGGTGGTCCATGTAAAAAGGGCCAGACAAGCAGCAGAAACAGGATCTCACCCTAAAGTCACTCATGGTATGAGCAGAATTTTCCCCAGGGCATTCACCCTTTAAAGTACTGGTGCATTTGGGGAACAATGGAGTAACTGTGGAGTGTTCACACATCTTCATGCTAGCTCTACCCCACAATGGAAACCTTGTGGATGGGTTACATTTACCTGGGATAAGTGGCTTATTCCTTACCCCTGATTAAACTGGGAACACTATCCAACAGTAAGGCCAGCTCAGTTAATTTCTTCTTTACAAATGGCCACGGGTCATTTGAATACCCTGGGGTAATTTCTGGGTTACCCTGGGATAACCACAATTTCTTTGAAATTATTCTAGAGGTAGACATTTTATGGAAGTAAGGGCAAGGTCACTAGGAGTTTTGTTAAACACTTTGTGAAGACTGCTGTTTCTCCTCCGAATTTCTTATCTACCACTGAGGAGAGGCCTAGAGCAAGCGGCTCTGGTTTCTTGAGGATACTGCCATTTTTACTGACTGACATTTTTTACTGTTATTATGCATGATTGAACTGGGCATTCCTTTCTTTATAGTCACTATGTAGGAATTTAAAAATGCTTGTGACCATACACGGATGAATTTGTATAGGGAACAGGGGAGTTACAGACATCTTTTAATTATTAATTATATTGCTATTTTGAATGGAAAACTTCTACACAAAATAGAAACAAATGGCTTATT
>QEPC01003635.1:3264740-3285818 GCA_003113815.1 Sphenodon punctatus | reverse complement strand
ACATGGACCTGCCTGCTGTCATTCTCATCGTAACCAAGCCAAGTACGTGCACTTGAGACCTCACATCTTCATGAATGTTAGACCCCTTGTCTCTCCCTCTGTTCCCCTTCCTATGTCTCTCCCCCAGCTCCTGTCTCTCAGATTGTAAGCCCTAGAGGCAGGGACCATGTCTATTTTATTACTTTGTAAAGTGCCAGATACACTGCTGGCACTATATAAATGTTTGTTAATAATAATAATAATAATAATAATAATTTTATACTCACATTGGATGTTGGGAAGTCCCAAGGCAAACTTCCTCACCTGCCTAACTTCCTCCAGCACATCCAGCTTAATACTTTCTCTTCTTAGAGCCAACCAACCAACAAAGTGTACAAGCAATCATTTTGATTAAAACTGAAACAAGTACCCACAAAAATGGGTAAACCCATTGAATATTTGGTACACAACCTGATCCACCACTTCCAGGTACTAATTGGTACCTGCCGATTGGTGTCTGATGGGTTACCGGATTTTCTGACTTCCGGTCCTGGAATACTGACTTTGGGTATCAATTTTTGAGTTTCTATCCCATTTTTTGCTGTTTTCTTGTACCGATTTACCAATCGGTAAATCAGTACCAATATTTTCTGATTTTTTAGTAATTGGGTACTCAAACAGCATTCATTTGTGCCCAAAGCAGCAACCAAAATTGCCGGTATTACCCATGGGCGTAGGCAACCAGTAACCATCAAGAAGGAGGGCACAGGAGTGGAGGCTGGGCAGGGGTTCTATATGGCTTCCAAAAGTTAGGGGGGGCACATGCCACCCCCATAAGTTGTCCGTGCCTGCAACTAATGAATCAGGTACTGGTTTCAGCTCTAATTTTGATCTTAATGCTTGTGCAAAATAGTAATGCAGAGACGGTTCAATGGGAACTAAAACAATGTGTAGTAAATTAAAATATAATACAGAAAAAAATGAATTAATAAACTGAATCTACATGCATTTTGGGGTTCTAGTGGCATATCAGAGGCTCAGGCTTTGCTTGTGGTTACTGTGTTGTCAAAAATTCCTTCCCTAGAATTACAGATGATAGGGTTGGTCATCTAGTCCAACCCTCTACATCAAGCAGGAAACACCAAACATAGCATTAAAACTCACAGTTACATGTGTAGCATCCTCCCTTTCCTCATTCCTTACTTTACATAGATCCTATTTGGTAAACCATATGATTGCAGTTGCAAACAGGGCAAAAGAAGCCAAAAAAAGAGAAGAAAAAATAAAAGGAAGAAAAAAGAAACAAACCGAATGTAATGAAGCATAAAATAAATCTACAGCCACCATGAATAATAGTAGCACAGTAAATAGATTATACCATGTTACTTGTACGAGGCTCATTTTTACAGTCAAATACACTATGATCCTCTGGACCTTCTGTATCTGAATCGTTCTGTGTCCTGCTTTGGGGGGACATAAAGCATGTCTGAAAAGAAAAACCTATCTCCCTTCCTCCGCCTACCCAGCACCTGGGTATCTTTGATATTTGGGAAACAAATACATTGTCCCCTCAAATCAGGTTATAGTTGGTTATACTTTATTTGCACAATCGGAGGCACTTTCTTTTCTTAAAAAAGAAGACACTCTATATGTGGTTGTTTGTACTGTGTATGTTTATGTTATGCACAAACATACTAGGCATATCAAAATATACAAAGAGAATGCATCAATTGCACTACATCGGTTTAGATAAATGTATTTTTTTACTTATGAATAAAAGGACAACGTCTACATGAACAAGCATCACTGGTTTGACTATTTTAAAATTGGACATAACTTCACCTAAGTAGTTGAAGGCATGTTAAGTGCTTTGCTGAATAGGGATGTTTTTATGAACCAGACCCTAAATGTTAATAGTCACAGCTTGTTAGTGGGAGCATGGTAACAGCTTTTTAGTACCCCACAATGTCACTGATTCCCTTCTACTGCTACCCACAGGACAAGCCTGAATACCTTAGAATATGGAAACAATAGAATTCATAAAGATATGTATACGCATAAACAACTTGTATATTAAAATATATTGAGTAGAGAGGGGCAATGTCTTAGAAAACAGTTTCCACTTCAAATAGACAACAGATGTTATTATTATTATTATTATTAACAAACATTTATATAGCACCAGCAGTGTACCTGGCACTTTACAAAGTAATAAAATAGACACGGTCCCTGCCCCTAGGGCTTACAATCTGAGAGACAGGAGCTGGGGGAGAGACTTAGGAAGGGGAACAGAGGGAGAGACAAGGGGTCTAACATTCATGAAGATGCGAGGTCTCAAGTGCACGTACTTGGCTTGGTTACGATGAGAATGACAGCAGGCAGGTCCATGTTGCAAGGATAAGGGTAAACCGATCGTAGGTATAGGAATAGTGGCTCAGCAGGATAAAGAGTCAGACAGAGCAGAGCGAAAGAGGTGAGTTTTAAGGAGAGATTTGAAGGTATGAAGGGAGGGGGCAAGGCGGATGTGGACAGGGAGGGAGTTCCAGGCATGGGGGGCAGCAAGTGAGAAGGGACGAAGGCGCTTAGGGGAGCAGGGAAGGCGTGGAAGGGTGAGAGAAGGGACAGAGGAGGAGCGAAGTGCACGGGCTGGAGTATGGAGGGCGATAAGTGCAGAGAGGTAGGGGGGAGCAAGGTTGTGAAGAGCTTTATAGGTGAAGACTAGGAGCTTGTGCAGGATTCGTTCAGGAAGGGGAAGCCAGTGAAGCGAAGAGAGGAGGGGCTGCACATGGTCGAAGCGACTGGCGAGGTAGATGACCCTGGCAGCAGAGTTTTGGACAGAGATGAGGGGAGAAAGGTGAGACCGGGGAAGGCCAGTGAGAAGGAGGTTACAGTAATCGAGGCGAGAGATGACCAGAGCATGAACAAGAGTTTTGGCAGACGAGACAGAGAGAAAAGGGCGAATCTTAGCAATGTTATGGAGGGAGAAGCGACAGGATTTAGCAACAGAGTCAATGTAGGGTTTAAAAGAAAGGGGTGAGTCAAAGATGAAGCCTAGGCTACGGGCTTGGGGGACAGGCAGGATGGTGACTCCATCAATAGTTATTGACAGTGAGGAAGGAGAGGAAGGATGAGGGGGGAAGATAAGGAGTTCAGTTTTAGCCATGTTGAGTTTGAGTTGACGTTGAGACATCCAGGTAGAGATGTCAGAGAGACAGTTGATGAGACGAGCTTGAACAGAGGGAGAGAGAGAAGGAGTAGAGAGATAGAGTTGAGTGTCATCAGCATAGAGGTGGTATTGGAAGCCATGGGAGGCAATGAGTTTGCCTAAGGATGAGGTATAGATCGAGAAGAGGAGAGGGCCAAGAACAGAGCCTTGAGGAACACCAACTGAGAGGGGGAAGGAGGAGGAGGCGGAGTTGGAGAGAGACACATTAAAGGAGCGGTCAGAGAGGTAGGAGGAGAACCAGTTATGGACAGAGCCACAAAAGCCAAGGGAGTGAAGGGAATCCAGCAAGAGTGAGTGGTCAACAGTATCGAAGGCAGCAGAGAGATCAAGGAGGACAAGAATGGAATAGAGACGTTTAGATTTAGCCACCAGAAGATCGTTGGTGATCTTGGCGAGAGCAGTTTCAGTAGAATGAAGGGGGCAGAAGCCAGATTGGAGGGGGTCAAGGGAGGAGTTGAAGGATAGGAAGTCAAGGCAGTGGGAGTAGACAACACGTTCAAGCAGCTTGGAAGCAAAAGGAAGGAGTGAGACAGGACGATGGTTCTTGTACATATGCAGTTTTCAATATGCAGTTTGAGGCAATTTGACCCTCAGTAAGGCCATGTATACACAGTCCTTATGATAAATAGGGATGTATACACCCAACAATATTTTTTCACATGCAGAATGCCCATACCTTTAGAAATTCACAAGTCACAAGAAGACATTTCTTAAAGCTTAGGGTTATATAACAAAACACCTTAGCTTAAATGCCACCAAAACAACCCTCATCATTGTAGCAAACTGTGGTTTAAAACTGGCAGTGCATTGCAACCCACTACAGGTACCTGGAGTCTGGCATTACCGCTAAACTGCGCGCCTTCTTGGCAAGTGTCCGATATTTGCTACTGACAGAAAGACCTACCACAGTTCAGTTGTTTCCCCTTGCTACTCATTCTCGGTCAAAACTTTATACTTGCCCAACAGTTCACTATTTTGTTACATTCAGTGGAAGGTTAAAACATTTGTTCTTCCACTCTTCCTCCCAGACTGCAGGCTTGGGCTCAACTGAGCCCCCCTCGCTTCATGGTAGCTATGCCACTGCACAGTTGCACACACACACAACGTCCCCACCACACAATCTATTCCACACAATATGCAAATAAAAACACATTCCACAGCCTGCTCACCTCACAACCCCCTCCCCCTCTACTTGCTCCCCACTGAACCATGCCCTGCTCACTCCCCAAATCCCCAGCTGGGCCCACCTCCCCTCCCCTGCCATTTGCACACTTGACTTCATTCACTTGCTGAACTCCTCCCACTGTGGCCTGCTCCCTGACCTTTTCCAGCCCCACCTGCTGCTCCTCTGGCTTCCTGCTCCATCCTCAAGTCCCTGCCCACCCACTTTTCCAGTGTCTGCTCTGTCCTTGCCCAGCCCCATTTGCTCCTCTTTCTCCTGCCTGACCTTTTAACCCAGGGCTGAAATACTATAGAACTTTCCACCCGGTTCTGATTCCATCAGACCCAAACAAAAGGGGGAGGGGGGAAGCCGCCTGTGCATGCACAAAATGGCTGCCACCATACAGCAAGCTATCTTGTTGTACTGCGGCAGTCATTTGGCGCATGTGAAGAATTGTGGCGCCTACTTTATGCATGCGCAAAAGCATCCAGTCAGAATTTGGAATGAAAAATTATTATGGTCGGAATTCGAACTGGAAGTTCAGTAAGCCATTACATTTTTGCAAAAGTTTTCTGTGAAATTGGAATGGCTTTTCTGAACCAAACCTACTGTTCCCTATAGACCCCTCATGCTCCCTGTCTCCAAGCATACTTCATTAGCTCCTGACGAATGGTCTCTGCATGCTCCCCCCCCACCCCCCACTCTTCTTTTCTCCTACACCATCTACACTTGTTTGGGAGAGCTCCAGCAGTAGCCAGTGTAGGGGTTGTGGTAGGGGATGCAGCGGTGATAGCAGCTCACACTGACTACAGTGGTCCTATGGGACGCATAGTGGAAATGCTGCAGCATGCTTTATGCAATGGTTAATCTAGTCCTGCTCACATTTAACCAAACTGAAATGTTATTCTAATTTCTACAAGTTTGAATAGCCTCCCATTTCAGGTACTCTGCACTTCTTGGTTCAATCTGGAGAATGGCCACTTAGTGGTTAAAGCACAGGCAGAGAGTTATCAGACTTTCAAGTCAATTTGCCCATCCAAGAGGTTTGGATATCTCAGATTAGTAACTAGAGAGAAATCAATTCACTTCACAAGATTTTTCTACTACTGGTATTCATAAGGACCAGACAAAAAAAGTAGAGGGATGGAATTGAGGGGCACAGGGAAATAAAAATCTAGTGAAAAATCTGTTCTCTATCTGTTCTGACATTCTCTGAATAACTCTCGCTGTCTTTTTCTAACCACCGGTGCAGAGTGACATCCTGACATTAGCAGTGAGACTTCTCGTCTCTTCTTTTCTGCCTCCCATTTATTTTTTGCTTCAACAGTTCAGTAATGCTGAAACCATGTCCTCTTTGCTGTTTTGTTTGCTTTTCTTTTGTCCATTGATCAACTGTGTTGCTTTATTGCAGACACTATAATATTAAATACAATATAAATAGACGCTCTTAGCAGGAGAATTAGCTGGGATTTCCATAACCTATTACCCAATGGGACTTTCCATAGCAACATTCTGGGTGAAAACAGACATGACACTTACTCCACTTTAACACCACTTTAACATTTCTTATGCATGTTGCAGGGGTGCATAGGGCACCAATACAGCCCTGCAACATGCATAAAAAATGTTAAAACGGTGTTAAAGTGGAGTTAGCGTCATGTCTGTTTTCACCCTCTTTTCCTTGTTTTCAGGGATTAGTGGCAGTATTCTCCTATTCCTGGCAGAAGGAAAGAGAAGTTCGTACAAAAATGGCAAGGAGCTGATTTTTAGGGCATCCCAGATATATTTTATTAGCAGGGATGTATACTGAAATTTTGAGAGGTTTATTCCTAAAGCTGAGAATCAATTAGGGATATTTTCACACATTGCAGAGTGCAAACAAACAAAACAATAGCTACACATTCCAGATTGCCAACACAGGCAATCCCAAATGACTATGCACAGCTCATGAACAGACACTAGCTGCTGCAGGAAAAGGGTGCCTCTGTGGTGGTAGCAGGTGAAATGGACTGGAGTGGACCTGCCTTCCCACTGCTGCTTCCCCAGAAACTGAAACAGCAGCAGTGGGGAGCAGACCCAATCCCGAACCTGCCGCCAATTCTCTTGATGTGAACAGAAAGTAGGGGCGGAGAGGCAGGTCCAAGAGAAGCCTCTTGTTTGCTCACTGCAGACAGGGAAAGCCTTGGTGAGGAGCAGACTGGGGGAAGCTCCTGGATCTGTATCCCTGCCACCACCTTCCCCAGCAAGCTGATGTGGCAGTAAGGAGTAAACTTGTTCCATGACCATCACTTCCTATTCCCTCTTCTGTTCACATAGTTATTGAAAGGTCCCTGTTTAGATGTCATCGTAACTATGTGGCAAATGCAATCCACTCAGGGTGGGTCACCAACCACCTCAAAAAAACCCACCTTGAGTGGGTAGTGTGTAATGGCAATAGAGCCACTACACAGCTGGAAATCAGTGGCACACCTGGAAATTGGTGGCACCCACATTGGTTAGTGATTACTGTCACACATTTGTTAACACCCACCCTTTGCAAGCAGCAGCGTAGCAAGCAAAGATTTCCTCTGGTCATGGATGAATGATGGTCAAACAGTTACTCTTATAGTCATGCACTTGCAGGGCTGGCCTTAAACTATGAGGGGCCCTACAGGTCTCTGCCCGCTTGTGAAGAGGAAGAGGAGCTAGGAAAATCATTTGAGCACAGGGACTACTTCATTTGCAACACTTGAATCTCCAGACACCTAAGGGTGCATTGATATCGACCAAAAGGTGGTGTAAAACATCCCCACCATGTTTCACCATTTCTTTATGGCCAGTGGAGACTGGAAGTTAGGCAAAGGCTACTGGTTGCATTTACGCTTAAGGTTGGTTCTTTCTTAGTGAATCAAGCAACTTGTAACTCCTGTTTAAACTGGAGCTGATAAACATTTTTGTACAAACTTCTCTTTCCTTCTGTCAGGAATAGGAGAATACTGCCACTAATCCCTGAAAACAAGGAAAAGAGGGTGACAACAGACATGACGCTAACTCCACTTTAACACCATTTAAACATTTCTTATGCATGTTGCAGATCTGTATTGGTGCCCTATGCACCCCTGCAACATGTATAAGAAATGTTAAAGTGGTGTTAAAGTGGAGTTAGTGTCATGTCTGTTTTCACCCAGAATGTTGCTATGGAAAGTCCCGTTGGGTAATAGGTTATGGAAATCCCAGCTAATTCTCCTGCTAAGAGCGTCTGTTTATATTGTATTTAATATTATAGTGTCTGCAATAAAGCAACACCGTTGATCAATGGTACTTACCCAGCCAGGTTTAGTGCTTTCATGTGAACAGCAAAAATCAGCTGGGGGCTGATAGCAACTTGAAAAACTAACTTGTAGGGATGGGCGAACGCGGTTCAGCAGTTCGGAGTTCGGTCCAAACTTGGCCTGTTCGGACGACCGAACTCGAACCCGAACGTGAACATACCGAACGGCGAAATGGCCGAACAGTTCGGTCAGTTCAGATTGCGTTCGGATGAGTTCGGGTTGCAAAAAAAGGTTCACTGGAAGGTCAAACATGACAGGGAGATGTCAGTCACTGAGGAGCAGACTTCCAGGCACCAGGGGTGGAGAGGCTTGCAAGAAACGAAACTAATTATCTGCCTCCCCCCTTCCCAACACCTTCTGAGCTAGTCACTGTTCCTGAACAGCAGGCATTCAGTAGGATTTTTAGATTGCTTTAAGTTTCATTTCACTTTTGTAATGAAATGAAACTTAAACCATAAACTGAAACCTTGTGTTATGCACTGTACAGACTCATTGAGTATGTAATGTATGTATTTCACTACAGACTCCTCTTCGGTTTGTGATTCCCCCCATCCCATATATATGGGATGTATATATATCCATATCTATCTATCTCCATATATATATATATATATATATATATATATATATATATATATATATATATATCTGTCCGTCCGGACAGACAGACAGACAGACAGACAAGATAAGATAAGATAAGATCTGTCTCTTATACACATCTAGATGTGTATAAGAGACAGATTTAGAATAGTTCATAGCAGTTAGATTTAGTGTAGATAGATAGATATAATATTAGATAAAATAAATAAATAAAAAACCCATATAAAAACAAAAAAACCAAATAAAAAGCAAAAGAAAACCATATAAAACCCAATAAAAAACCAAAAAACCATATAAAAAACAAAAAAACACCCATAACACCACTTCCCAAACGGCCGAACCGAACAGCCGAATGGCCAAACCGAACAGCCGAACCCGAACTCGGCGAATGAACCGAACGAACCAAACGAACGAACCGAACGCATCCGAACCGAACGCAGCCAAACCCGAACCGCGATCTGTTCGCCCATCCCTACTAACTTGTGAAAGAAGTCTAAGGCCCTTTTTAAATGGGCGTGCTGTGTGTGTGTGTGTGTGTGTGTGTGTGTGTGTGTGTGTGCGCATGCGCGCGCGCACTGGTGTGGGGGTGGTAGTTGTGGGAGGGTGCAGACAGGCGCACACCAGCACACACCCATCTCCACCCACCCACTATCATCCATGCATGGAGCAACCTGCCTTCTCGCTGGTTGCTGCACGTGTGGGTGATGGGTGGAGGTGGGCGGGCTTGCGTGTTCCGCGGGAGCATCGCACGCTCCCCCACCCCAACCCACCTGCTGTGCTGTGGGTGCTGCCCATGTAAAAAGGGCCTAAGTCTGCTTGTAGTTCTTAACACAAGGGTATTTCCACAGTACATAGCATCCAGTACAAAGTTATATTCAAAGCCATTCCTCTGAATACTGTTATAGCAGTGGATGCATGTTGTCCAGGTATGACTCTGTTATGGGATACTAGCTAATGTGACATCATGTGACCAAAAAAACATGACTTGGTACAATGCAGCCTAATTCAGACTTTTTACATGCAACATTTGGTTTAGTTTGGTTTAGAGACATTCCCATTTCAAACTGGTTTGTTTTAATTAGAGATCAACCTGAACCACAAAAGATAGATTTGAACTTTCCCAGAGTTCAGTGGTGTTCAAGCTCTGGGTTTTGGTTTGGCCCATCATGCCCATCAGGGTCAGCTGCAAAGTTCAGATATGTAGGCAAAGTCTTCCAAAATCTGGGCATATTTAGATTATTTGGAGTTTTTGGTTTGGCCCATCTCTTGTTTTAATGGTGATTTGGGAAAAAGAAAAAAATTAAGACCTTTAATCAGTGCCTGAAAATGCACTGTTCCTACAAGAACTGCTTAGCTAAGTGTTAGCATATTACTGAAATGGACTGGATAAGCTATTTCTGGCTAGAGGTGGCTTTTCACCACAAAAACAGGATCCAGGTATGAATTATGACGGCTCCAAATTTCTGGGGTGTTTGGATCTGAGGTTTGGTTAATTCTCCCCTCTCTTCTTCTGGTATATCCATATTCACAAATAACTGGTCATTTTGTACAGGCTGGGCAACTGATTTCTTTGATTTTCTCATGCTTGATTACCAAACTAAAAATAATGGAACTGAAGATAATATGAGTGGTTGGTTGGAATAGGCTAACTGGTTTAGCTCACAGAAATAGCAGCCCAGTCTCTTGCTTATCCTAAACATTTCATTAAGCCTGAAAATATTCCAATGATTTTTTAGCTCATTTTTTAAAATGAAACTTCTTATTTGTTAGCTCCTGTCAGGAACAGTTGAAATAATGCAAGAAAGCTGCCTTTTCTGATATTTTTAGCCCTATTTTCCAAACCGGAGAGGGTTGGAGAAGTAGCCAGCATTTGGGATGTTTATGCAAATACATGTTTATCCAAAACGTCTGAACCTTTCAAAGCAGGGAATGCTACATGTATTCTTTTAAACTCCCTTTCATATGGATAATTTAATCCATATCTTGTGTGGTAGTGGTGGTAGTAAAACAAACTTTCAGGTCCAAACCTCTTAAATGTAGAAGTTCCCATCCAGAACTGAATTTCATGACATGTGCCGATCTCATCTAAACACACATCAGAAATGTGACTACAGCCAAGTAAATATTGGGAAAGCATTTTCTCAATGTTTTGTTCAAATGTGAAAGCAACTTTTAGTTTCCGTATATTTCTCTTCCTCAAAACTGGAGCTTGCTAACATGAGTTCAGGAGAAAAACAGACTGAGTATATTCACTGCTATGTTCACTCTATATATCTACTAATGAAATTAACAAGTCATAGCATGCTAGTTATAGAAATCACTCAGGCAGGCAACAGAAACAATACCCTGTAACTTATGTAACTGCTATTCATCACAAGCTTTTATCGAACAAGCAAAAATTGTCTGGAGAAAGACTTCACACAACAAATGCCGTTGAGTTTTGTAACACATTCTGTTCACTTCAATGGGACTTGCACTGGTTCTAAGAGTTAGTGACAGCACTAAAGAGCTTGAGGATCACACTGCTTACACTGAAATTTAGCATAGGTTTTAAGGAAAAGGTTAGCACTTACCAGCTGTCTGCTTCAGAAACTTTGTGACTAGGCAGAAGTAGCAATTTTTCCTTTCAGAAACGTTCATTCTCTTTCAGAGCTTGCTGGGTGGGGCTGTTAAAGGAGTACAATTACAAAATAAAAAACTAGGGAAACCTATTAAGATATGTCGTATTATATGCATCATATTCAGAACCTTTTCATGCAGATTACCAACGCTGGTAAAAGCAACTTTTCCTAAACAAAATATAATATTGTACTGTGTATAATTTTTTATTTATTATTTATTTATTTTAAAATGTTGCTACCCCACCCCTCCTGCCTCAGGCAGCTCGGGGCAGCTTACAATCAATAAAAATCAATAAAAACAACGACAATAAAACTCAAAAACAACACATAAAAGGAGGATACAAAAATATCCTTCAAAAATAATATGAAGAATGATGAGAATGCATGAATGGCAAGAACCACCTGATTTTCATTTTTGTTATGCATTTTGCTCCACTTTGGTGGTATGACTGGGTGTAATTACATTTACACTCATTTTAAGATAAAGGATGTTTTCTGATGTGATGACACTGAAGCGCCACCAGGGATTTACCTGGTCCAGAGTGGGACCAGCAGCACAGCCGGGATCCGGCCACACCCCTGTCATGTTAGTCTGCCCAGCCCCGGCCCCACACTGCACCCAGTGGCCTGCCCCCCTCTCTCCCTCCCTGAAAGGCAGTCATGGTGCCCTGCCTCCCTACCACTCTGACCACGGTGAGTAAAACAGGCTTTCAAACATGAAAGTCCCAGTTGGACAGCAGAATTCCAACTGTGGTGGTGGCTAGCCTGGGCTGTGACTTAGGGACTTCCATGAGCACACACCCCCCACCCCCCCCGGTCGAATCCATCCTGTGCAAACATCTGGCGGGTGTTTTCTAATGTGATGGTGGCCCATGCAGTAAAGCGTGCTAAAGCGCGTTAAAGCCGGCCCACCATCACATCTGATACCAAGTGCCTCAGGGTCTTTAAAAGATGTATTATGTTGAAATTAATCAATTCTTTATATGCAAATTGAGAATACTGCAGTAAATTTAAGAACTGTTGATAGGAAATGCCAAGATATCCCTGGCAACTGCTGCAAACTTGAAGAATTCAACTTCTATAAACACAAAGGGTTGGATTCTCTAGTAGTGTAAATCAGTAGAGCTCCATTGATTAGTAGTGTTCAGACCAGCTAAGGATCTGGCACAAAATATATTTCTTTGTAACACAATAATTCATTTAGGTATTCTAAAGGTTTAACCAAAATCCACAATATCAGGTCATTTCGTCTATGCTGAAATTTCATCCTAGCTGCTGATACTTATCCATCACTCAGTGAACTCCTTGAATGAGTTGCTATTCAATATTTATTCTTGTCCAAGGATCTCAAAATGCTGCCAATTCTAATTTTTCAGTATGAGACACCTTTAAAAGGATCTCATTTTTAGAAGGGGATGCTCAGAATTTTTTTCCAAACCTGCATGATGTCTCCAGTTAGGAACCCAAAATCAATGGCCATTTTTGAAAATCTAGGCCTATAACATTAGGCCCTGCAGCAAGTTAGCAACAGAGCTTGCTGCCACTTCCCGTTCTTCAACCTCACTGCTTCTTACATTATGCAGCTACTATATTAACAGTATTATAAAAACACAGTAGACTGTGACTGCCACTGGGACACTCTGAACAGGCTGTTCTCAATAGTACAGCCTATCTGTAATCTTTCCTCTCATGCTTTTGAGCACATTTTTCCAAGCCATGGATTCTCTCATTCCATTAAAGAATGCACTGTGCTGTGTTTGCTAAACTTTTGACGAAAACCAATGCTTTTTAGATCACTTTCTCTTGCAATTTTCCTCTTATGAGGAATGAGAAACAAATGAATTGTTAGTCTAGAGAAAGAGTATGGTTGCTGTGTTGATCCCCAAAGTAGCAGATGGAGACAAAATAGCTCAGATAAAAGATTTATTGGATCAATAAATCTCCCTCTCCCTCCTCCTCCCCCCACTTCTCTCCTGTCCTCCTTCCCTCCTGCCTCCCTTGAGGAAATATCCTCTCTATTTTCCTCCTCCAACCCCTCCACCTGCCCCCTGAACCCCATTCCTTCCCCCCTCCTGACCGCCATGGTTTCTACAGTCACCCCTCCCCTCCTGCATATCATCAACCTCTCCCTCTCTACCAGCTCCTTCCCCTCTGCCTTTAAACACACCACTGTCTCCCCCGTCTTCAAAACATCCACTCTGGATCCCTCTGAACCCTCTAATTACCATCCTGTCTTGCTCCTCCCTTTTGCGTCCAAACTCCTTGAACAGGTTTGTCTACTCCCATTGCCTTGACCTCCTCCCCGCCAACTCCTCCCTTGACCCCCTCCAATCTGGCTTCCGTCCCCTTCACTCCACTGAAACCGCTCTTGCTAAGATCACCAACGATCTTCTTATGGCTAAATCCAACCCCCTTTACTCCATACGTGTCCTCCTTGATCTCTCTGATGCCTTCGACACCGTTGACCACTCGCTCCTGCTTGAATCGCTTCACTCCCTGGGATTCTGGGACTCTGTCCTCGACTGGTTCTCCTATCACCTTTTTGATCGCTCCTTCAATGTATCTCTTCCTAACTCCTCCCCCTCCCTACCCCTCTTGGTTAGGGTTCCCCAAGGCTCTGTCCTTGGCCCTCTCCTCTTCTCTATCTACACCCAATCCCTAGACAAACTCACTGCCTCCCACAGTTTCCAATACCACCTATATGCTGATGACATTCAACTCTCTCTCTCCACTCCTTCCCTCTCCCCCTCTGTTCAAGATCGTCTCACCAACTGTCTCTATGATATCTCTGTCTGGATGTCTCAACGCCAACTCAAACTGAACATGGCAAAAAATGAACTCCTTATCTTCCCTCCCAATCCTTCATCTCCCTCTTCCCTGTCAATTTCCATTGACGGGGTCTCCATCCTCCCTGTCCCCCAAGCCCATAACTTGGGCTTCATCTTTGACTCGCACCTTACCTTCAAACCCTACATTGACTCCGTTGCCAAATCCTGCCACTTCTCCCTCCACAACATTGCTAAGATCTGCCCTTTTCTGTCAGTCTCCTCTGCCAAAAGAAAACTCTCATTCATGCCCTAGTCATCTAATGAGGCTCCCAGCAGCGGCACTATGGGTATGGTTCGGTGTCACCTCCTGCCAGCGTCCTCCACTGCCACACCGGGCACTGGAAGGCCTGCAGTCCAGGAGGCTGCAGCTGTCTCTGCTGCGGCTGCAGGTGCAGGTATGTCAGGGTCGGATGCTCATCATGGGCCACCAACGTCCCCCATTCTTCATGTAATCCCCAGCAGTCTAGGACTGGTGGATCCCACCCCGGCTGCTAGAGGCAGGGCACGATCCCCAGGCAATGGAAGCAGGGAGAGGAGCAGCAGTAGAAGCAGTAGCAGCAGCAGTCAGTTGAGGCCCAGAAGTGTCAGTGCACCATGGAGGAGCTGGGGTGGGGGCAGCTGTCAAGTTCATAAGCAGCTGCAGGATGTGGAGGGCAGCATGGCTTTCAACTGAAAGCCACGCGCATGTTGGGTGAAATGATTGCACTCGATGGGCAGCCCTTCTCAGTGGTTGGGGACATGGGGTTTAGGTGCCTGATTACGGCACTAGCTATTGCTTTGGTCGAACTCAAATACATAAGCAAAAATAGAAAATAGCATCAAATACATATTAACACATGATATAAGGCAAAATGTTGGGATCCACTACAGAGAATCCAAAACAATATTAATTAAAATCTATAAAAATGAATCAATAATTATTCAATTATAATATATAAAATTTTCTTCCATTAAGGAAGCTAAAATAAACTGGAATAAGTTTAGCATACTCAAATATCCTTACTCATTACAACAACAACAAATCTTATTGCGGCTGCAGGCATTAACTCATTATGCTGCCACCGATGCCTGGCAGCCTGCAACGCTGGCCAAGTAGGGGTACCATACTGGCCATACCGCATAATGCATCAGTGGCAGGTGCCATACCACAGAGCACTCGCCAAAAATCCAGGCAGCCTGCAATGCCCGGCCAAGTAAGGGTGCCAGCCACCAAGCCCTGGCCGGGCCTCTGCCGCTGCTCTGTCGATGCCTGGCAGCCTGCAATGCCTGGCCGAGTATGGGTGCCAGCCACTAAGCCGTGGCCAGGCCTCTGTCGCTGCTCCGTCAATGCCTGGCAGCCTGCAATGCCTGGCCAAGTAGGGGTGCCAGGCCAGTCACCAAGTCCCAAGTGTTCCTGGCCTCTTCTGCTGCTGCTGGGTCTTAGACAGCCAGCTATGCCCCCACAGGCCCCCCCCCCAGGGGCCAAGCACCGAGCATGTCTGCCCGGGAAACTCAGGGTGCCAAGCCCCAAGCCTTCTCGGTCTCTGTTGCTGCTGCTGCTGCTGCTGCATCTCCGATGGTCTGCCGCTGCCATGCCCCCACAGGCATGCCTGGAGCGCCCCAAGCCTCCAGGTGGCCAAATTTTTTGAACATTCTGGGGGCCAAATTCTGCTGGACCGAATCCACAAACCCGAACTACGTTTTCGGGCTGAATGGCCAAACATCTGAAGCCCATTCTATTTGCACATCCCTAGTGTTTGTGAGATATAATTCTTTACAATGCTGAAAGGAACTGTCGCTGCTTCCACGTGTGAGCCTCAGAGTGTTTTTAAAGCTTTAGAGCCAAAGTCAATGCACCCATTTGAGAATTTTGTCTTTTTAATAGGCTGTTTTAATTTGAACCATCAGTCCTACTCATACAAATATATGGGTACAGAGAGTCTCTCATATAGACATCCCTTTTAAAAAAGTTCAGCCCAAACGTAGTAAGAGGACTATTGCAAATTTTTGTAAACACATGCAGATGTATACAAATTAGTGGTGGTATGAAGTGTACCTATTTCTCTCCATCAAATCTTGGAGGGTATGTACCAGTTTTGACTTAGGCCACTTGTAGACACGTGCAGTGCACACGTGGCATGGAATCACGCCGCATGTAAAAATCCCACGGGCAGGGTTTAAACGCAACAATTTGTGTGTTATAGCTGGTCATGCATTATTTTATTTATTTATTACAACATTTTTTACCCTGCCCCTCCTGTTCCAGGCAGCTCGGGGTGGCTTACAACGTAAAATAAAAACATAAGAAACCAAAAACAATGCAATTAAAACACATTAAAAGAGAAGGCACTGAACAATAAATCTCCCCCCTCACTAACTCACTTCCCCCACCCTACAACCCATCTCCCTCAACAATCACCTGGCGGAACAACCAGCTCTTACTCATATGCTGGAAGGTATCAAGGTATTTAGTTTGCAGTTTTAAAAGAATACACAACTGTCTTTAATGCACAAGATGTCACATCTAAATCCCGCCTGCAGGATTTTTACACGCGGCGTGATTTCATGCCGCACACGTCTAAAAGCGGCCTTAATTAAAAATTACAATTTAAAAACTGAATTACAACTTTAAATCTTCTCCTTGCCTACATCCCTCCCACTCACAGGGAGACATGGCATAAACCCCTCTTTCCCCTCATGCCCATACCCCCCTCTCTTGAAGAGGGGTCAAAACATAAACCTCCCTCCGTGCCCATACTCCGTCACAAGGGTGGCATGGCATAAACTCCACCCTTCCTTTATTCTCATAGCCACCTCTCATGGAGTGAGGGGGCATGGTACTCCCACACCTTTATTCCTCAAACAGTTCCCGCCCAATTACACAACCTTCCATATTTCCTCCCCTCAGATTTTAAAATCAAAACCAGCCACAGAATATATAATATTGGAAAGAAAAGGATGATTTCAAGAGGGGTCTTCCATATGCCAGAAGTTGCCACCACAAAACACACAGCGTGCTCTTAGACAGATGTGGAGGCACCTGCTCCGCTCACTCCCAGCCCCTCCTGAGTCTGCTTTAGACAGACCCAATGGGTTCCCCTGGCCACCATCTGTGTGGCATTCCCCCATACCACAGAGTTACGAGTGGATCGCCTGATGCTCTAGGCTGGTGCCTGCAACTCTGTGGGGTTGGCAGAGCAAGAGCTGGCCGGGAGTGGAGCTGCAGCATTATTCCAGGAATGGCTGCTGCCCTGGGCTTGGCCAGTCCTTTCTTCTGGTGGTGTTCTGAGATGTTTTAGAGTGCTGTAAGCGAGGCTCTCTCAGAGTAGACTCTGCCTGCTCCCCTCCAACATCGGGTGGGCCGTCTTCAGACAGATTGGCCAGCCGAGGGGTAAAGCAGGCTGGTGCTGCCACCCTGGGAGCTGCGGTCCCTCTGTTTACACCCATAATGTCCAGTACCGCACCCAGAATGCTGTTTAATGGCTCAAAACTCCCATAGATGTTGCCTTTGGCAGTTGCCTGCAGGCTGCCGCCATATTATCTGTTTCAGGGAAGACACAAACAAGAGGGAGCATGGCTCAACAGCAGCAGACATCCCAGTGTTCCCCTTTTTTTCTTTCCCAAGCTCAGACCCCTGCAGCTTTGGTAGCCCTCAAATTACCTGTTGTAGGGGAGACTCAAAGGGGGATGGGGGTGGACACGGCCCAGTAGGTCAGGGTGTCCCACCATTACCTTTTACCCTCTCTTCTTTCTTAGCCCAGACCCCTGCAGCATCTGTAGCCTTCAGATTAATATTTATTTATTTATTTAAAAATTTACTATCCCGCCCCCTCCTGCCAAGGCAGCTCAGGGTGGCGTACAATATAAAAAACACACAATAAAATATACAACATAAAAATTCAATAAAAGCAGTCATTCTCCCCACAACCCAACACCACCCCTCCCCCTACCTGTCCCCCTCAAAGATGGGGGCCTCCACTCCCTCGGTCCTCCCCACAGCATCACCTCCGTCTTACTGGGATTCAACTTCAGGAGGCTTGCCCTCATCCAGTCCCCCACAACTGTCAGACACTGGGTAAGAAACAAGACTGCGGGGCCTGAGTCTGCTGAAAATGAGAGGTAGAGCTGGGTATCATCAGCGTATTGATGACAACACACTCCAAGTCCTCTCACGACCTTGCCCAAGGGCTGCATATACACATTGAACAGGAGAGGGGACAGAATGGAGCCCTGCGGGACCCCACATGCAAGATCCTAGGGAGATGATGTACAGAACCACACAGTGAGTTCGTCCAGCCAGGAATGAGCAGAACCATTGAAGAACAATCCTGCCCACCCCAGTACGATCCCACAGACAAGTCACCAACATCTTGTGGTCAACAGTGTCGAAAGCAGCTGATAAGTCTAACAGGACCAAAAGGATTTACTGTCTCAGATCTAAAGCACTGCGCTGGTTGTCAACCCAGGCCACAAGTGCAGTCTCTGTGCCATGTCCTGGACAAAAGTCAGACTGCGAAGGAATCAGAAAACTGACCCAGTCAAGATGGTTCCGGAGTAGGGATGGGCAAACAGAACGGAGTTCAGAAATTCGGTTCAGTTTGAAATTCGAGTTCAGAAATTCGGTTTGGTTTGAAAATCGAGTTCGGTTCGGAACTTCAGTTTGGTCAACCGAACAGACCAAGTTCGGTCGAATTCTGAACTTCTGAACCAAGTTCGGATATTCAGAACCAGTTTTTTTTGTGTGTGTTGCCACTAGGGATGGGTGAACAGAACAGAGTTCGGAAATTCGGTTCGGTTTGGTTTGAAATTCGAGTTTGGTTCGGTTGACCGAACAGACTGAGTTCGGTCCGAACTCTGAACTCCCGAACCGCGTTCACCCATCCCTATCCTGGAGTTACTGGGCTACAACCCGTTCAATAACCTTCCCTAAAAACGGAAGGTTAGAGACAGGTTGGTAGCTGGCAAGGGCGTCAGCATCAAGTGATTTTTTTTGAGCAAGGGTCACACCGCAGTCTCCTTAAGAGATCCTGGGACCCTGCCCTCCCCAAGGGAGGTGTTGACCACCCATGGCCAGCACCAGCCCCAACGTCTCCCTGGTGGCCTTAACCAACTGGGATGGGCAAGGATCTAATTCATGCATTGTGGCCCTAACAGCCCCCAGGACATCCCCTGCATCGGCAGGTGTTACCAACTGAAATTGTTCCTATAAAACAGGAGAAGCCGGGGCATTCATAGCCTCTGGTTCCCCAACTGTATTGACTGTAGCAGCGATATCGTGGTGAATGCGAGCGATTTTATCCATGAAAAAATCAATAAACTTATCACAGCGGACTCGGAAAACCTCCACTGGAGGGAGGCTGGACTGACCAGTCCCTTCACCACCCGGAAGAGCTCCTCTGGGCGAGCATAAGAAGTGCCATACTGGGTCAGACCACCAGAAATCCATCTAGCCCAGCATCCTGTCTCTGACAGTGGAAAGCTCTGGTAGCTCAAGAGAAGTACGTATACAGGTCATGGAGGTGTGACCCATCTCCTGCTGACTGCTCCCAACTACCGGTAGCCAGGGATTTAAACCCCAATTAGTAGGCATTTATGACTATATCCTCTAAGAATTTATCTAATTTCCATTTGAAGCTAGCTATGCTGCTGGCTTTCACAGCCTTCTCTGGCAAAGAGTTCCATAACTGTATTGTCTGCTGCATAAAAAAAGTACTTCCTTTTGTTCGTTTAAAACCAGCTGCCATTTAACTTCAGAGAGTGTCTCCTTGTTCTCTTATTGTGGGAAAGGGCAAACAATAGTTTCCTATTTACTTTCTCCATGCCACTCATGATTTTATAAATTTCTGTAATATCCCCCTTAATCACCTCTTCTCCAAGCTAACAGCCCCAACCGGTTGAGTCTCTCCTCATATGGAATTCGATCCATCCCTTCTATCATTCTTGCTGCCCTTCTCTGAACCTTTCCCAGTTCTATTGTATCTTTCCTTAGATGGGGTGACAAGAACTGCACATAATATTCAAAGTGGGGTGACCATACGAAAGATTTATACAACAGAATTATACTTTCCCTTTTATTTTCTATTCCTTTTGCAATGATGCTTAGCATTTGGTTTGCCTTTTTGACTGCTACCACACAATGAGTTGATGTTGTCAAGGAACTATCCACAGTGACTCCAAGTTCTTTCTCCTGAGTGGTTACACCCCGATCTGAGCATAGCATAATGTAGGAATAGTGAGGATTTCCAGCCCCCTACGTGCAATGCCTTGCACTTATCAACATTGATTTTTAATTTGCCATTTTATTACCCATTCACTTAGTTGGGCAAGATCCCTCTTTAGTTCCACTCAGTCTGCCTGGGCCTTAACTATCTCGAATAATTTGGTGTCATCTCCTAATCTAGCCACATCACTCTTTACACCATTTTCAAGATCATCAATGAATATGTTAAACAATTCTGGTCCCAGACTCCCAGGACTAACTCCTGAGGCACCCCACTGTCTGTCTCCAGCTTGAAAACTGACCATTTATTCCTACCCTTTTCCCCCTATATTTTAACCAGTTACCAATCTAATGAAAGGACTCTTCCTCTTATCCCGTAACTACTTAGGCTGCTTTCTAACGTTACATGGGAGGGCCATGTAATATCCCTCGCTCTTTCCATGTAACACCATAAAGAAGCCTTAGTTTGCTCAAAAGTCTCTGGTGAGGGACCCTGTCAAATGCTTATTGAAAATCCAAATATACTATATCATCCAGATCACCCCTACCCATATGCTTGCTGACATTCTCATGAAATTCTAATAGATTAGTGAGGCATGACTTCTTTTTGCTAAAGCCATGATGTTGTTTCCCCATCAAATCGTGCTTGTTAATATGCCTAGTAATTCTGTTTTTAACAAATGATCTCCACCTTTGGCCTGGTACTGAAGCGAGGCTTACTGGTTTGTAGTTTCCAGAGTTACCTCTGGAGTTCTTCTTAAAAACTGGTGTTACCTTAGCTATCCTCCAATCTTCTGGCACAGAGAATAGGAATGGGCGAACGCGGTTCGGAAGTTCGGAGTTCGGCTCGAACTTGGCCTGTTCAGACGACCGAATGCGAACACGAACCCAAACACGAACATACCGAACAGAACAGAACACCGAACGGCAAAATGGCCGAACAGTTCGGTCAGTTCAGATCGCGTTCTGGTGAGTTCAGGTGGCAAAAAAAGGCTCACTGTAAGGTGACAGGGAGGGGTAGTACTAGTCACTGAGGAGCAGACTTCCAGGCACCAGGGGTGGAGAGGCTTGCAAGAAACGAAACTAATTATCTGCCTCCCCCCTTCCCAACACCTTCTGAGCTAGTCACTGTTCCTGAACAGCAGGCGTTGA